>MU763125.1:7122-95361 GCA_026770625.1 Nicotiana glauca | reverse complement strand
TATTACCACTGAGTTGGAAGTACTCACTTTACTCCTTGCACCTTGTGTGCAGATTCAGGTACTCCAGGAGCTATCTGAGCTTATTGCTGTTCTTCAGGGCTTTTATACGGAGTTGTCGAGGTAGCTGCCTGACATCCACAGGACCCGACTTCTCTCCTATTTCCTGTTATTTGACTTTTCGGCGTACTTAGGACAATGTTGTTTTTATAGTATATTTATGCTATTCTGGTAGAGGCTCTTGACTCATGACCCCCAGATCTGTGGGAGGATGTTTGTACTGATTTATTGGGTTGTTTCAATATATTTTCTAAACTTCGGATATTTCTTCATTATTAATGATTTTTGAACAAAGACTATGAGTTGGTAGCTCGGAATGTGTGTGTGATTGGTCGGGCTTGCCTAGCAATGTGCTGGGCGCCATCACGACCGGGTTCGGGGTCGTGACAGTTATCCAGGTTGGCTCCTTCTTGCTGACATTTGAAAGATATTCCCTTATTCTTCAGCTAGGCTCCTGCTTGCTGACTTTTGAAACATATTCCCTTATTCTTTAGGTGGGCTCCTGCTTGCTGACTTTGGAAAATTATTCCCTTGTTATCCAGGTGGGCTCCTGATTACAAAGAAAAACTTTTCTGCCCCTGTTTTAATCAAAGAAAGATTTGTTAATATAAAATGGTGGTTAGCTGCTGGCATTCTTGTTAGCCATGCTCCCGCTTCCAACTTTGCTCTGACTTGCTTCTTTGGACTTGCTTTGACTTGCCATGATTTCCCGGCTGACTTTCAACCCTCTGATGTTGATGACCTAAATGTTTTTCCTCATATTACTGTTTTGGTGTTTCTGTCCCCTTCTTGCGAAACTTTGCTTCTCCCTCACAATTATCTGATTACTCCACTGATGGGATTCCCATTGGTCCTTTTTGCCTTACTTTCTTTGATATTTTCCAACCTTGTTATGCCATACAACTGGGAAGCTGGTAGTTAGCCTTGACATCCTTCTTTTGTTTTGAATTGAACTGACACTGAAACGTATTATAGACAGACTTCAAAAGCATGAAATGCAATGACCTCGAAGGTTTTGAGGATAGAAACACCCTGAAAAGGAATGAGTTGTAATGAAGAGAAGAAGGATAGGACTTATCTGAGTGGAAAAGCTGATTCCATTGATCATGCCATGCATTTTGGATTAACCAGCACAATCTGTCCAACCAATCAACTGTCAACTGCCACATATGTTGTTCCACACTTCCACAACCCGACTTTCGCCAAAACCCAAACCTCGCTTGTTTTGCCATGTTTCAAACACCTTTCAACCACAGCCTTCTTTCATTTGCCCATATAAAAAACTCACTTTTGCCTTATGGTGCCCGTGAGGGTTTTCACCAATAAGACTCTCTCATCTTTATTTCTCTCAAACTCACTTCGCCTTACGGTGCTCGTGAGGGTTTCACCAATAAGACTCTCTCATTTTCAATATCTCTCAAGCTCACTTAGCCTTACGGTGCCCGTGAAAGTTTTCACCAATAAGACTCTCTCATTTACGACTCTCTCATTTACTATTTTTCTTCTGGTACCCAAGTGTTTTCCTCAACATGAATCACTTTACCTGCTCATATTGACATTTCTTAAAATTGATTAGAAGGTCTTTCTTTAGACTGTAATGTGGCTTTTGGATGGGTTTCGAAAAAAGTGTATAAAGGCTCAAAATAATTCAAATGTGGGTTCAAAAATTACAACTTTCGGAATCATATCTCTCGCAACAACCATAACTTCTGCCCCAGTTTCATTTTTTGGGATTCTTGGATTTTTCTTTTGTTGTGACTGAACCTCAGTGAGGCCGCCTACGTACCCTTTCGGGATCAATTTAAACGTAGTTCAGGCCATAAAATCGCTTCATTGTTGCAATGTTTCCTTCCCTCCATTCTTCTTTCTTTCTTTTTCATTTCTTTTTCTTTCTTTTCTTTTCTTTCTTTTCTTTCTTTTCTTTCGTTTCTTTTCTTATTTTTCCTTTTCTTGTTTTCTCCACTTGATTTCCCCGTTCGATTCTCGAGTTTTGTTGTTCATTTAGAAAGAAGGATACGAAAGAAAATATAATAAGGCTCAAAGGGATAACAAATGACAAACTGTTTGGATAGCAGAACAAAATGCCTTCATCATTTCAATCTCAAAACATGCCAAATACAATCAGGTACATAAAGATAAAGAAATCATACATAATATCTCTTGACTACATCAGAGTTGATAGCCATTTCTACACATTTCCCTTCCACATCTGTTAGATACAATGCACCATTGGACAACACTCGGGTTATAACAAATGACCCCTGCCAGTTGGGGGCGAATTTTCTTTTTTCTTCAGCCCAATGAGGTAAGATACGCCTCAACACCAATTGCCCCACTTCAAACTTACGCGGACGCACTTTCTTGTTATATGCTCTTGCCATTCTCTGTTGGTATAACTGTCCGTGACATACTGCTGCCAATCTCTTTTCATCAATCAAGTTCAACTGTTCCAAACGGGCTTTGACCCACTCATCATCATCAATTTCTGCTTCAGCAATAATCCGAAGGGATGGTATTTCAACTTCTGCAGGTATTACTGCCTCCGTACCGTACACCAATGAATAAGGAGTTGCTCCTACTGAAGTGCGAACAGTAGTGCGATAGCCTAACAGAGCAAAAGGTAACTTCTCATGCCATTGCCTGGATCCTTCCACCATTTTCCGAAGTATCTTCTTGATGTTCTTGTTAGCTGCCTCGACTGCTCCATTCGCCTTAGGACGATATGGGGTAGAATTGTGGTGCGTGATCTTAAACTGCTGACATGTTTCCTCCATCAGATGACTGTTGAGATTGGCACCATTATCTGTGATAATCACCTTCGGGATTCCGAACCGACAAATGATATTTGAATGCACAAAATCGACCACCGCCTTCTTGGTCACTGACTTAAAAGTTTTCGCTTCAACCCACTTAGTGAAATAATCAATGGATTCTAGAATAAACCTGTGCCCATTATATGCTGCTGGCTCGATCGGCCCAATGACATCCATTCCCCAAGCAACAAAGGGCCATGGCACCGACATTGTATGCAACTCAGATGGTAGAGAATGGATCAAATCTCCATGTACTTGGCATTGATGACACTTGCGCACAAAACTGATACAATCCCGTTCCATAGTAAGCCAGTAATAACCTGCTCGGAGAATCATCTTTGCCAGCAAATACCCACTCATTTGAGGTCCACAAACTCCCGCGTGTACCTCGGTCATGATAGTTGTAGCCTGTTTATCATCCATGCACCTCAATAAACCAAGATCTGGAGTTCTTTTGTACAAAATTCCTCAACTGAAGAAAAATCTGCTTGCCAAGCGTCTAATAGCTCTCTTTTGATCCCCTGTGGCTTGTGCCGGATATACTCCCATTCTGAGGTATTATTTAATATCATGAAACCACGGTTCACCATCAAGTTCTTCTTCCACCATATTACAATAAGCAAGCTGGTCTCGGACTTGAATCTGCAACGGGTCTACATAAGCCTTATCTGGATGATGCAACAACCAAAATGGCCAAAGTGTCAACAACTTTATTATGAATCCTCGGAATGTGCCAGAAATGTATTGATTGAAACCGTTGACATAATTCATGCAAACATTGCCGGTACGGTATGAGCTTTAAGTCTCGTGTTTCCCATTCTCCCTGAATTTGGTGTACCAAATGATCCGAGTCGCCCATGACCAAGATCTCCTGGACACCCATGTTTATAGCCAACCTCAAACCGAAAATACATTCCTCGTACGCGGTCACGTTATTGGTGCAGTAGAAACAAAGTTGAGCTATAACAGGGTACTGTTGCCCTGTCTCAGAAATAAGTACCGCTCCTATCCCCACGCCTTTGTTATTGGCAGCCCCATCAAAGAACAACTTCCACCCAGGTTTTTCATCTTACTATGATTCCTCGATATGCATTGTCTCATCATCAGGAAATTATGTTTTCAAAGGTTCATATTCATCATCAACTGGATTCTCCACTAGGTGATCAGCCACTGCTTGTTCTTTCATTGCAGTACGGGTCACATATATAATATCAAAATCCGTAAGCAGGATTTTCCACTTTGTGAGCCTCCTTGTGGGAATGGGCTTCTGAAAAATGTACTTCAATGGATCTAACCGTGAGATGAGATAAGTGGTATATGCTGACAAGTAATGTTTCAATTTCTACGCTACCCATGCCAAACCACAACACGTCCTCTCAAGCTGAGTGTATTTTACCTTGTAAGATGTGAACTTCTTACTGAGGTAGTAAATTGCCTGCTCTTTCTTTCCCGTAACATCATGCTGCCCCAGTACACAACCAAAAGAATTATCCAACACTGTCAGATAAAGGATCAAGGGTCTTCTCGGCTCTGGCGGAACCAACACAGGAGGACTGGCCAAATACTCCTTAATTTTGTCAAATGCTGCCTGATATTCATTTGTTCAATTGACCGCAACATCTTTCTTTAGCAGCTTAAAGATAGGCTCGCAAGTCGTTGTAAGCTGAGCAATGAACCTGCTAATATGATTCAACCTACCAAGCAAACTCATCACTTCTTTCTTGCTCTTTGACGGTGGTAACTCCTGAATGGCTTTAATTTTGGATGGGTCTAATTCAATACCTCATCGACTTACCACAAACCCCAACAACTTCCCTGACGGAACTCCAAACGCAAACTTTGCTGGATTAAGTTTGAGATTGTACCTGGGAAGCCTCTGGAAAAACTTCCTCAGGTCTTTAACATGATCACACTGTTTTCTTGACTTTATAATCACGTCATCCACATAAACTTCAATTTCCCAGTGCATCAAATCATGGAACATGGTGGTCATCGCCCTCATGTATGTTGCCCCTGCGTTCTTCAACCCAAACAGCATAACCCTATAACAGTAAGTTCCCCAAGGCTTAATGAATGCCATCTTTTCTGCGTCTTCCTCATCCATCAAAATCTAGTGATAGCCCGTATAACAATCCACGAAAGAACCAATCTCATGTTTGGCACATTGTCAATCAATAGATGGATGTTTGGCAGCGGGAAGTTGCCTTTTGGACTCGCCTTATTGAGATCACGGTAATCAACACACACTCTGGTCTTTCCATCTTTCTTTGGCACAGGTACAACATTGGCTAACCAGGTGGGATATCGGGTAACCCGGATGACCTTCGCCTCAAACTGCTTGTTCACTTCTTCTTTGATTTTCACACTGATATCTGTTTTAAATTTCCTCAGCTTTTGCTTGATAGGAGGGCATTCCGAATAAATGGGGAATTTTTGGACCACCAGATCGGTACTCAAACCCGGCATATCATCATATGACCATGCAAAAATATCCTTGAACTCAAACAACAACTTGATTATTTCTTCCCTTAGCGGGGCTTCCAAATGGACACTTATTTTTGTTTCCCGAACATTCTCCTGATCCCCTAAATTGATTTCCTCTGTGTCATTCAAATTAGGTTTGGGTTTTTCCTCAAATTGACTTAATTCTTTACTGATTTTTTCCAAAGCTTCCTCGTTATCATATTCTATCTCATCCTCACATTCTACGTTTACTATTTCACATTGATTATCAAAACTAGGCCGGAAATTCCTCATGCATGATACATCATTAAAACCAGCATAAAAAGGACTATAGAAGAAAGAAAAGAAAAACAAAAATAAAGGCTATCAAAAATAAAGAGACAAGGAAATTGCATTTCATTAAAATTGTAAGATAACAAGGTTTAACTCATCCAAATGGACGGAACATAACAATCCGAATTACAACCTTGGAAATAATCCAGATTTAATACTCAAAGGAAAATCAATAAATAACTATCATGACTCCTTCCGAGTAGGAAGAGGAGTAGCTTCCCAGTTATTAAGCTTGGCCTGATACCCCACGAACTGCACATCAATTTTACTCGGACCTTCGCCTGCTTCCATCATATTCACTTCATCGAACAACCTTTCAAACCTTTCGATCATCTCCTTGTCTGGTTCTATCACCACAGAATTGGGCATTGCTGTTGCTGGGCGCCTTTTAGTGCCAGACCGGACAAAAGAACGGGAAAGGCGAGGAATAGGTTTTGGAATGGTCCACACTCCCTTCTTCATCTTTTTGGCTCTCCTTATGTCAGCAGCAGTGGGTTTGAAACCTAACCCAAAGGTGTCCAGATTTCCAAGAAGACATTGGCTGTATGATCCCCTGTAGTGAAGCTCCCAAACCCTTTTTGGGTAAAAATCCATTCCTTATCATCTCCGTTGCCACCATGACAGATGCGGCAGTTACCTTGGGCATAGGAACACACTCCCCTTCCGGGATTTTAGCAACTGGCACTATGTCTAAAACTTGGTACACCCACGGACCTTTATCATCTTTAACTTCTTCGAAGGGTGTAATAGCATTACAAGAATTATTCTCCCCATGGACCACATTCTCTTGCCGATCCCATTCAAATTTGACCATTTGATGCAAAGTAGACGGCACTGCTTTTACGGCATGAATCCAGGGCCGTCCCAATAAATGACTGTAGGAAACAGCAACATCAAGCACTTGGAACTCCATAGTGAATTCCACAGGTCCTATCGTTAGCTCCAACACAATATCTCCCACTGTGTCTTTCCCTCCGCCATCAAATCCCCGTACACATATACTATTTTTATGGATTCTTCACTGTCAACTTTCAACTTTTCTAGGGTAGAGAGAGGGCAAATGTTCGCACTAGACCCATTATCAATTAACACCCGAGTCACCAAAGAATCTTCGCACTTCACTGTGAGGTAAAGGGCTCTATTATGTTCATTTCCTTCCAACGGCAACTCATCATTGGAGAATGTTACCCTATTAACCTCTAAAATTTTATTTGCAATCTTCTCAAGATGATTCACAGTGATCTTATCTGGCACATGTGCTTCATTTAGAATCTTCATTAGCGCTAGGCGGTGTTCATCCGAATGGATTAATAATGATAATAATGAAATATGTGTCGGGGTTTTCCTTAATTGTTCCACAATTGAAAAGTCTTGTGCCTTCATTTTTTTCAAAAATTCTTCAGCTTCTTCTTCGGTAACAGCTTTCTTCACCAGTACCAGATTGTCTTTAGTTGTTTTAATCTTTCTCAATTCTTCAGGGGCAAAACACATCCCTGATCTAGTCAGCCCATGAGTTTCGCATACATTTTCTTTAACTCTTTTTCCCCTGTACATCACAGTTACCCGGTCATAATTCCACGGAACAGCCTTTGCATTTATCACAGGAAATTAAGTCACTGGTTTAATGATAACCGGTTCTGTATGAATGCCCTTTACAACCAACACAGGCTTTACAACTGCTCCTGGTATTGTCACTTTAACAGGTTCTGGCTTTACTATCATCACTGGCTTACTGGCGGTCTGTTCTACTGCGGCCAATGCCTTCCCA
Organism: Nicotiana glauca; assembly: GCA_026770625.1. Taxonomy (NCBI): domain Eukaryota; kingdom Viridiplantae; phylum Streptophyta; class Magnoliopsida; order Solanales; family Solanaceae; genus Nicotiana; species Nicotiana glauca. The sequence goes on along the minus strand of MU763125.1, from coordinate 87,927 downwards.
CCAATCAATTTCTCATTTGCCTTAATCATCATCACAGCTTGCGACGGCTTCTTGTATTCTCCCTTCTGCACTAACTCAATCATCTGAGTCTCATGATGAGTTGGTAATGGATTCTGTGTGATATTGGGAGTTTCTGGAGCTTGTACTTCAATTCTCCTGGTAACAATAAGTTCCTGAATAGCAGCTTTTGGATGCCGACATTTCTTCGTATCATGCCTTGGCGCTCCTGAGCATTATTCATAATTGACTGAATGGTCCAGGTTCCTCAGGGGAGGGTTTGGTATTTTTGGTTCAATTGGGTTTAACATTCCAAGCTGCCTCAACCTGTGGAATAGGCTGGTATAAGATTCTCCTAGCGGAGTGAAAGTCTTCTTCTTTTGCAATCTGTCATTATTAGCAATAGGGTTTGGTCGGAAACCGGTTCCACCGGGATTTCTGTAGTTTCTAGGAGGTGGGTATGTATTTTGGGTGTGATAAGTATTTTGGGGAGTGGGTGAACGCCAGGGTGCCTGAGGTTGAGGATAAGTTTGGGCATGGTGAACTGAGAAGTGGGGAACGAGGGGTGGATAGTAGTGTTGTGGTGGGCCATATAGTGTATGTGGGTAGGGTTGGTGATGTGGATGGGGTTGGTGATAATATGGCGAAGGACCCTTGGACTATTCCCTCGACTCCACCACTGCAACTTCTTCCTTCTTCTTCTTACCCAATACCCCCTAGTGCCAGTCTGGATAGCTTGGGTAGTTGCTTTTATAGTAGAATAGCTCATAATTTTATTGGACTTCAAACCCTCTTCTACCATGCTTCCCATCTTTACAACTTCATTGAATGTTTTCCCCACCGCTGACACTAGATGCCCGTAATAAGTAGGCTCTAAAGCCTGTAGAAAATAATCCACCATCTCACCCTCTTTCATCGGCGGATCGACCCTGTGGCCTGCTCCCTCCATCGAAATCCGTATTCTCTAAAATGTCCTCCAGGTTTCTTCTCAATCTTGGTCAAGGAAAGACGATCAGGGACAATCTCAGGATTGTACTGAAAGTGGTTTGCAAATGCTTGGCCTAAGTCATCCCATGTGTACCATCGGGTATGATCTTGACTTGTATACCACTATAAAGCTGATCCACTGAGACTTTGGCTGAAATACGCCATTAACAATTCATCTTTTCCTCCAGCACCCCTCATTTTGCTACAAAATCCCCTCAAATGGGCTACGGGATCGCCATGTCCATCATAAAGATCAAACTTCAGTAATTTGAAACCCGCGGGCAATTGGACTTCTGGAAACAAGCACAGGTTTTTATAAGCGACACTCACTTGTCCTCCTAGACCTTGCATGTTTCGGAGTGATTGTTCCAAGCTTTTTACTTTGCGTATCATCTCCTCCTGTTCGGGGTTCTTAGGAGGCTTTTCTTCTTCAGCTGATATATTAATAAGAGGAGTATAAGAGTACGGCTCATGAGGTTTGAAAGTAGGCTCGGGCAGATAATAGTGGTTTTCCTAAGTGTGGAACAAGGGTTCACTTGAAGATTTGTGTGACATGGCGGGCAGAGAAGCCACGTACACAGGAGCAACTGGTGTTGAAGGACACGGAGTTTGTTTTTGTGGTGGAAGTGGTGGTGTTTAAGAAGTGGTTACATAGTATGGCTGTTAAGTAGGGTAGGCCGGGGAAGAGTTCACGGTGGGAGGATCTTGTGATTGAACTGGTAGCGGGACATAGGCAGGATTGGCAGGATAAACTGGCAGGGGATGTCCTTTTTTCCAGGCCTGGTACATCTCGGCCATTTGTTGTTTCAGCTTGTACATTTTCTCTTTCATAGCATTGACATCCACTATTTCTTCCTCCCTAGCCGGGTCAACAATAGTTGTTTCGATCTCTTGGCTAACCATTTTTGACATGTCTTTGGAGCGGGTATTATATGGATTAGTTGCCAGAATGCCAGCTAGCTAAACCACCTGTTTGAACTCATCAAGAACAACATCGTTACTGGTGGTTAGGGCATTAATAGACAAAGAACCTCATATTTGGAGCATGGATGCACCTAGGCAATTATCGGTTTCTAATATGCATTTGCTCGGCCGTGTGCGTCATCCCAGCTTATTTATTCTCAATTATGGCTTCTTTCTTTTGTTTTTGCCTTTTCCTTTGCTTTTCCATTTTCTTTTGTTGTGGTTTTTCCCTCTCTCTTTTTCTTTTCTTTCTTCTTCTCTCCCACTTCTTTTATTTTTTCCACTCTTCTTTTGGCTTTTTATTCCTACTGTATTTTTGTATTTTTTCCATATGGTTACGGTCGGGTCCTATGAAAATTGCCTATATATCGCAACCGTGCCTGAATCAGATCAAGTGGAGTTTTGCCAATTAGCACAAAATTAAAAGCAAGAAAGTAGAAATACAATTTTTGGGAATTTTCAAATTTATTAATAGCAAACACATCCATTACAACGACAGACTCTAAATGACAAACAAGACTACAAACTTCTTAACAATTATTCTACTTTAAAATGAAATGCAGACGGACTAAAAATGAAAATACAGACTCAAGTAACTGACACAATGAAATACAGACTCATGAATACATTAAAGCTCCTGGTGCCCGCGGGACATCGTTCGGGCTCGCCGTGGGCCTATATGCAAGTTCCCCTTGAAGTTTGTCTAGGTCACTCATTATCTATTTCACAAATATCATCATTGAGGCAAAAAAGGTAGTTTGGGTCATGTTCTCACATATTTGGCATTTTCGGGTGATGTAATGAACAATATCGAGGATTTTTTCTCTAATTATGACTTTTTCCTGAAGCAACCGCCCTATCTATTCAACCCTAGCCTCCAAAGTCTGCTGATTTTGCTCCTGGAATTGTTGCAGATCCATTTCTAATTGCGCTAAAGTTGTATAGCAATGTTCCCTTTACACTGAACTACTTTGCTTGTTTGCTCATTTTGTTTTCTACAGTAATGACCCTGTTCCTTAACCTGGCGACCTCATTATCATGTTCTTCTCTCAGCTGTTGAATCATGCGGGCTCGTTCCTCTACATTTTTAGCCAACTGTCTCCGAACCTCAGCTAGTTCCTTTTCTGCTTTGTTAAGGTCGAAACTGTACTCATTTACTTTTGGCCGCAAATTGTCTATCAGCTTTGCATCTCGGGCATTTCTAACAGGGGTTTCAGTCGCTATTTTCATTTTTTGGATTTGGGCTCGTAATGCCTCATTTTCTTTAGCCAATTTCTTTTTCTCGCCCTCGTCAACTGCAATTTGCACACTGTTTTCAAACCTGAGGTCTTGGACCTATTTTTCCAACCCGCTTATTTTTGCCATGTACTCATTTTCTTTGGCTAACCAAGCCCACTACTCTTGTGATGATTTAGCAAATTCCTGGAGATGAGGCCTTTTGGCTGGCCTTCCGAATGCAACATCCCTTCCATACCAAGCCTGATAATCGGGTGATATCTCCCTTTTAGCTCGATCCCGGACACAAGTATTTGCCGCTAAATATTGACATTCGCTCCAGACCTGGCGGACCATCGTTTCAGCAAACTGGCCATCGGGGCCAATCTCGACCACTTGCAAACTAAGATCACGAACCTTGGGTACTATCTGGCATCACCCAAGCTGACTCAACACTCGATACGGGGCGTAAGGCTGAATGCTTCTAAGCCCCATCAGAAGGAAATGTGGCCGGGCTGCCGGCATACATACGATTTCATCAACGGGCAACCATCCAAACGTCCACTCTATTTAATTAGCAGTGAGGGATCGAAAATATGTTGGTCCAATCCGTGAATCCTTCTGCAAAATTAACCCTTTTAATCCTTGTGGGAAACTCTTCTATGCATGTTTTTTCTGGAGACCCGTAGCTCAAAAATTGAGGACGATGAAATAGATGCTCGATCATCCACATTTGTAACAGTAGACTGCACCCTTCGAAGAAATCTTCCCCGGCCTTGCAAGCTGTAAGAGCACGGAAGATGTCGGCTAATATCATTGGTGCAAGAGTACTTTTAGCTTGAGTAATTAATGTGTTTACGACCCCATCTATTTTTATGTCAATATTCCCGTCCTTCCTTGGAAATACAAGAAGTCCCAGAAAAACTACCATAAAAGCGAAACATCAATGCTCCTCTCACTTTTGGCGATTCCCTTTGCTACATATCTTGCTTTCTGGATTGTTAAACCCCCCGATATGGCCATAGAAATGATATATGAAATTTAGAGTACAAAAGCCATTTGCCAGATCTGTGTTATGGACGGTTCTGATTATCTTGAAAGAGTCTAGAAATCTGTGCACAGCTACAACTCTCGGGGCAACCAAATACTTATGCTTTAAAGGGACCTCATCTTTCCCAATGTAGCTGGCTATTTCCTCTAATGTCGGGGTAAGCTCGAAGTCCGAAAAGTGGAACACGTTATGCGCTGGGTCCCAACATGTAATCAATGCTCTGATAATATCTCCCCGAGGCACAATATCTAGCAAACCGGTGAGCCTTTTCAAATATTTCTTAACTTCATCTTGCCCTTCACTTCCTAAATCATTCCACCACAGACGTAACTCCAAAGGGATCTTATGCAAAAATTGTTCATTTTGAGTTGTGCTCATCCTGAACATTTATTAAGGTGATTTAATCACTTATTTATGACCTAAAAGAAAAAGATAATTTATTTTTTTCAATTCTAATTTCCAAAAATAAAGCCCAATTTTGCCGATACGGCCTTTCAGCACTTCGAGGAGAAGATTTTAAGGCTGTGTCCGCTAATCATTGGGAAATGACTTAGGGTGGCCGTTTTTGCACAAACAACCTTCCGGCGCCCTTTTTGGGGACATTTGGCTATTTTTGCAAAACGGTATCACCTAATTTATTTATGACAAAAAAAATAAATAAAAATTGACATTTTTTGGCTATTTTTTGCAAAAGGGGTGGTTTGACGCGCTGAGGGTTGCCTACGTATCTCACACCCGGTGAGAATCAAACCAGCATAGTTAGGGCAAATTAACGAACTACTTTAAAACTAGACTTTTTTTTTCATTTTCATTTTTATTTTTGGCATTTCATAAGCAAAAAGCAAGACTTTTTTTTTCTTTATTTTAATTTTGGCATTTCATAACAAAACTACTTTCAAAAGCAAGACTTTTTTTTATTTTCATTTTTCATGGCAAGACAAACTATTTTCCTTTTCTATTTTTGAAAACAAGACAAAATAATGCCTTTTTTTTCTTTTTTATTTTTAACAAAAATAAAACAACCTATTATTCCCAAACTAAAATAAGGATTTTTTTTTATTTTTCCTTTGCTTTTAGTAAAACAAACTATTAAAAACAAAACATTTCTATTTTTTTATTTTTCGAAATTTCGGCGGAGTTTCGACAGCATTTGGTCATCGGTTTTTCTAAAACTAAATAATTAATTCTTTACACTGCTATTTCTCTCTTTTTTCTCTTTTTCTCAATTTCACGAAATTTCCGATGTTCAAAAGCCGGTCAGCATGCAAGTCCGAGACAAATAAGTGCACATAAAATGCATCATGGTGGTCTTTTCATATCCGGTTACTTGTCCTAGACGGACACAACCCCTGTGTTGAGTCCCCTAAGTCAAAATGCACACGATGCAAATAAGTGTTCCTAATAGGGATCCGGCATGAAGTCAAGTTATTCTAAGTTCAAAACCTGGGTATGTGTTCTAGACTGTGTACCCGAGCGGACAACTCGAGTCGAGGAGGGGGCTACGTACCGGGAACCAAAAGGCCATCCGGCTTAGTAACTTCTCCGGCCTCTTTCTTATTTCAAGGTATGACACTAACAGAATAGGGAGTCTCAACCAGTAAGCACATCCCCGGAGGTGAGAAGTGAAGGGTTTCAGCACAGTGTATATGTACAGTTCAAATAATATCAAAGCGGTAAAGCATTTAGCACATTTAGCAGGAAAACATGTAGGAAAATCAGATAAAGCCAAACATAACAATTATTCTATGCTCGAATTCTTAAACCCTGAACCGAAGTTCTGGGTTTGATTCCCCAGCAGAGTCGCTAGAGCTGTCACACCTCTTTTTTACGCTACTACACGCCGGGGGAAGGGTATAATAAAAGGAGTTTTTCCAATTAAAGGATAATCGAAACGGGATTCGTTTTATTTAAGATTCAGAGTCACCACATGCGAGATTTATGGTGTCACAAGTCACCGGTTTGAATCCCGAATCGAGGAAAGGGTTTGACTCTGTATTACAGTCGCAAACCAGAAATCCGAGTAAGGAATTCTGTTAACACAGGAGAAGGGGTTAGGCACTCCCGAGTTTGGTGGTTTTAGCACGGTCGCTCAACTGCTATATTTGGTTTTATCTGATTTCAATGCATGTTCTATCCTATGTGCCTTTTATTAATAACCCGCTTTTATTATATTTATTTTTTATAAGAATTGCAACTTCGTGAAAATATATCTCTAACCACGTCGCACCAGTGCACCCATGAATATCAATATATTTCAACTTCGTTGAGATTTGGATTTGGGTCACATAAATGTGCACCCGTATTTAGGAAGGTAATTTTGTTAAAATACGCGCCTAAAGTAACTACGCGTTATTAACTTTGCGGAAGGCCATGAAAATTAGCTAAATGACACGTCCCGAATTCTAAGTATTTTTGAATTAAGAAATTAATGAGGGCCCCGTAATTATGTATTTGATTTGGTGAGGCTCGTCTCATTTTTATTATTAAAGGCCAAACTAAAGTAACTAAATTTTCTATTTTTTTTGTTTTGTCTCTAAGGGTCAATTGATCACATTCTTGAAGAGTTACATATATTTTGGGATCCATGGACACATGAATTCAAATCCTTAAATATTTCTGGACCTTGCACACAGCCCATATGAGGAATCAGTATCCAGGTGATGCAAGAGGATAGGCTAACGCAAGCCTGGGCCCAGACATACATTCATATGCAGTAATGAAAAAGGAAAATTTCAATTGGCTTAATCTAAAGGCTACTCACTTTAATTTCTAAATTTTATCTCTATTTCATATTAACCAGATTCCAGCATATATTTGAAAATCATAGAAAATGAAAAGGCGAGCAGTAGACATAACTTGACTTAACAATTAGCTTAAACTACAAATATTATTCTTTTGGAAAGATCGTTCGATTCATATAAACCAGTAACGATAATGCCACATTTTACAACCAGCAATGGATTTAAATTTCAGAAACAAATCAATTCAATGCATTCAACAAGACATGTCATATTATTTTAATGTGAGAGCCTATCACACTTAACTAAACCTGAGATTGTTCTAAAATTATACTAAATGACTACATTATTATAAAAAAACTAACAGCTATGAACGATACTAGACTACACTAAACTATAGCTATAATCACAAGTCAAAATACAATCTAAAACGATCCAAACAATCCAGTTATACATTGATAAACCATAGTCTACCACACGTGAATTACATGGATTCATCAGAATAACAAAATTACAATGACCACAGAAAAATAAAAAAAATGTAAACAAAAACACTTCAGTAGATCTCAAATTGCCATTGTCTTTCCATTTCACCCAAAATTACATTTACATGAGTTCAATTATGTACCTGGAAGTTTCAAAAAATGAGAAAAGGTGAGTCAATGATAGCAGCAACAGTAATCAACAACAACAGTATCCACAGCAAACAACAGCAAATGCAGGAATAATTTTCAACCAAAATCAAATTTAAAACCACTCAAAACCACATCAACAATATGTATTGACCCCAAAATTCAACCAAGGAATACTCTGAATCCACTCGAACTGATTTAAACAAGTTCTGATCCTCAAACACCAGAATTATGGCTAAGAAAATTGAAATTGAATTGAAAATTTGATTCAACCGTATATTCTGGCTTTTCTACTAATTATTTTTGGATTTTTGAAGGCTTAAATTTCGAAATGAGATCTGAAATTGAAAAGGAAGTTGGGGAGGAAAAATGTGGAGATTCCAAACTTGTAAAACAAGTAAGGGACATGCCTTTTTATAGACAAAATTGGAGGGAATTTCAAGTTTTACTTTGTTACACATTAGTCCTTATTTATTTCTATTTTTAACCTTTATTTTTGATTTGTGCTACAGACCAGTATACCTAATTTATTGAAATATATACTAAGACCCAATCTAGAAGATTCTATACCTATTATAATTTCTATACTACCCTCACTTCATTCTGAAATTTACTATTCGTAGTTAAACTAGCCTTTTCCATTGCCCAAACTACCCTTAAGACATTTAAGAATTACTATTCAACCCAATAGTCCCCTAAACCAAATTTAGGACTAAAATAATTAATAGACTCCTATAATTCTAAACAAAATTATCCTAACAAGACACACATAATTTAAACTAATCAATTGAAATCTAATAAAATAATTAGATCCTAATTCATGAGCAAATTGTTATTATCACCAAAACTTAATCAAATAACAGAAAAGTCTATCATTACCATTTAACGAAATCAAATTTGAATTAAGATAATAACTAGAGAATTAAGACTAAATTGATTGATGATGCTGAAGCATGGAAAATTAAAAACTCCTATACTTGACCAAATCAGAATTATGCACCATTGCCACTAAAATAAACCTAAATGCTACATTAAGAATTAGAATTATCGAGCCATGGCTATATTATATGTAAGAGGTATTAGGACTAATCAAAAGCGAAGAACAGAATCAGGATATTGATTAAAAGAAGAACACAAGAAAACAATAAAAAATAAATGCATGCATAAACAGAAACAAAAGGAAAGAAAAAAAAATGAAGAAAGAATTAACTAGGGTTCGACAGAAAATCTTAAAATAGCCATTCGAATTGCTCCGGTCATATTTGAGCCAAATGCTCATGGGGGTTTGATAGGGAAAGACCAAGGGGTCTCATAGTGTTAATCTGGACTCGATTGGGTTATTTGGACCTTAGCCAGAAAAATTTCATTTCAATATTCGAGACGTTCCAGATATATTCAAGGTAGAATACCATGGGGGTTGGATAGAGGAGGTTGAGGCGGTTCTATGTTGTTATTTTGGGGTTGATTGGGTTAGCCGGCGACTTGGCCGGAAAATCTTCTGATGAAGATTCTATGAGATAGGGCAAGATTCGAGGAAAACCGATGGTAGGGATGGAAAGAGGAGTTCAAGGTGGATCTATGGTGTGAATTTGGTGGTTGTTGGCGTAGGTTGCATTTCCCGCCGGTGAAGGTTCCGGCGAGGTCGGCGGAGGAGGAGGAGTATATGATGAAGGTGAAATTATTTTAGGGTTAATGAGATGTAGGGTTTTTTTTATTAAAATTGAAGAATCATCCTAGGCCGTTGATTTGGCAAAGATATACGGTTGAGATTGCTTGACGGCTAAACGCCGTCGTTATAGGTTGAAAGGATTTGGACCGTTCGATCATGGAAATGGATGGCCAAGATCAATTGCCTATTCTAAGATGATGTCATTTGGCCATTAAGGGGGAGACCTGGTTAGAGATCATTTGGGCTTGGGTTGGTTCAGGGCTGGGGCATCTTTTGTTTGGGCCTGGGGTTTCTGGCTTAATTTTGGCCCAAAGGACTGGGCAGTCCGTTTTCTCTTATTTACTCTTTTTATTTTCTTTTTATTTGTTTTCATTTTTGTACTTTTTGTGTTTTTTTTTTGTATTTTTTTGAAATTAAGACAAAATCCTATTACACTGTTTAACTCTGAAAATTATTTAAAAATTATATTTAAGATAAATGAAACAATTATCAATTAAAATTGTCTAAGAAATATTTTTTAATTTTCTTTAAATTTTGTTCTAAAACTAATTAATACCTAATTAATACTAAAATTGTAAAAATTAAATTCCTAAATGCAAGTGCATATTTTTGTATTTTTAATATGAATTATCATGCAATCAATTATTACTAAATGACACAAAGTTCACCAAAATTGTAAAATAATAAAGAAATCAATTATTTGAAACTTTTGGAATAATTTGCTTAGGGAAAAAATCACGTGCTCACACTCACATCGGCCTGGTGTGGACGCAGGAGCCTCGATATCAAAATCCTTCGACGTATCAAGCTCGGGAGGAATCCACTGCTCTAGGAGAGGGGTCGGCCTATCAACCCTCTGGCCAACTAAGATGTTGATGCAGTATCATTCTGTCGAGGTACCGTGTTGGAAGTACTAGCCATAAATAATGAGGGAATTCTTCCAAAAAAGAAAAAGAAAAAAGGATGAAACTATCTCAAATAAAATAGGATTCCGATTCACAAGCCCAGAAGAAGGGCAAAAATGAGCAGCATCTGATGATCAGATCATTTTATAAGGTCTAATTGGTAAAGCAGAAGGGACGAGCCTGCAATAGTTCGTAAACTCCTTGATCATCGCATATAACGGCGACCCTGCACTATTTTCGGTGCTAGGGCATTTAATAATCTTACATGAATGACATCATGGAAAATATGACATCGAGGCCACGAAGCTATGATTCGATATCATTTCCCATCACTTCGTCATGACAAATGCGGAGACTATCTGTATGCAATGAAAATCAGAAGACTTGAATTTCGCTATCGAGGCAATTTGGGAAGCCTCCCTCAAGACCCTGAGGATGGAAGGCTACAATCAAGTTCTCGACCTTTGGGTTCATCGAGGTTCGAATCAAAGGGAGTAGGGCTCGAGGTCAGGGTAAGAGAAGATGACTTCATGGCGCATGGCTACACCTGACAGGGCCGGTCTATCTGTAACCTACCGAGATGACGTGCGATAGGCCATCCCATCTTCCTATTGTTGTAAATGATATATTCATATTTTACTGAGTCCTCTCTCCTATATAAAGGGGACTCACCCCACCTTATAACGCACTGATATTTCTCAACTTCTCCACCAAGCAATAATCTCTCTCTCTCTCTCTATATATATATATATATATATATATATATATCCTAAGTTATCTGTGTTCTCTTACCTCGAGGTCGCCTTAGCATTTTAATGTTCTTCATTTTTTCTTCATTATTTAGCTCAAGAATGACAGTATAGAGCCTTGTTTATTCATACTTATTTATTATCCCTCTCCTGACTACCATCGATAAGGCTATCTTTGATAGACACGTGATAGGTTCGAAGCCTGGCCCCGAGGTATCCACTAGCTTATTCCAAGCCCGACAATGACCCTTACTGGTTCGGCTATCTCTTGTCTAGCTCGATCTTTACTGTTTTACTCCATGCTTAGCACTAATCACCCTTCCAAACTAGCTCGGGAATAGATCACGTATTTTTAGAGTCCCATTTATAAATTTAATTATTGTTACCATTTTTACGGTAAACACTTATCCTGATGAATCAAAAACTATGACACTTAATGAGACAACGCAACATAAGGATAGTAATTCAGAGAAAAGAGAAGAAGAATATATAATCCCTAAGGAAATTGTTAGAGAAGTAGAAATTTTGAAATAAGCCTAAGTCAAATTTAGATGAAATCGAGACTGTCAACTTGGGAGATTTTGAAACGGTTAATAAAACCTACATAAGTATCCACTTGTCATCATAAGAGAAATAAGAATACACTCATTTCTTGAAAGAGTATGAAGACATTTTCGCATGGTCTTATGATGGTATGACTGGTTTGAGCGTGTCTATAGTGGCTCATAAACTACCCACTAGTTCGATGTGTCCGCATGTAAAACAGAAGCTCAGAAAGTTCAAGCCTGATATTAGACAGAAAATCAAAGAGGAAGCCACCAAGCAGTTCAAAGCTAAGGTTCTTGGAGTGGTTGAATACCCTACTTGGTTGGCCAACATCGTTCCAGTTCCAAAGAAGGGTGGGGAAGTCAGAGTATGTGTTGACTATCGAGATTTGAACAAAGCAAGTCCCAATGATGATTTCTCGTTACCTAATATACACATATTGATTGAAAATTGTGCAAAGCATGAACTCCAATCCTTTGTGCATTGCTTCGCATGATACCATCAGATCTAGATGGATAAGGAAGATGCCAAGAAAACAGCCTTTATCACTCTGTAGGGGAAATATTGTTATAAAATGTTGTTGTTTGGCCTAAATAATGTTTAGGCCACTTATATGAGAGTCATGACGACTATTTTTCATGATATAATTCACAAAGAAAAGGAAGTATTCGTGGATGACGTTATCATCAAATCTAGAAGAAGCATGGATCATGTAGTAGATTCAATGAAATTCTTTAATTGACTTCGAAAGTACAACCTCAAGCTGAATCATGCAAAGTGTGCCTTTGAAGTCCCCGCTGGGAAATTGCTAAGTTTCATCGTCAGTCACTGGGGGATTAAGTTGGACCCTTCAAAAGTCAAAGACATCCACGATTTTCCAACTCCAAAGAGCAAGAAATATGTGATGAGTTTCTTGGGGCATCTCAATTACATCAGCTGATTAATAGCACAATCGACTGTGATCTATGAGCCAATTTTCAAAATGCTAAAGAAAGTTGCTGCAACAAAAATGGACTAAAGAATGTCAGAAAGCCTTTGACAAAATTAAGAAATACCTATCCATACCACCAGTCTTGGTCCCGCCAGAACCTGGTAGACCTTTACTTCTCTATTTGTCTGTACTAGATGGAACGTTCAATTGTGTTTTGGGACAACACAACGAGATGGGAAGAAATGAACATGCCATATACTATTTGACTAAGAAGTTCACACCCTATGAGGCATGGTATTCTTTGTTGGTATGCACCTATTGTTCCCTAGCGTGGATAGCTTAGAAATTGAGGCACTACTTCTGTGCCTACACTACATATCTCATATCAAGGATGGATCCCCAGAAATACATCTTTTAGAAACCTATGCCCACAGGGAAACTAGCAAAACGACAGATATTATTGAATGAATTTGATATCGTCTATGTGACTCAGAAGGTGGTCAAGGGACATGCATTAAGCGGATCAAACTCATATAAAATCTTGTAGGAGGAGAATAGGAATCACTAAAAATGTATTTTCCCAATGAAGAAGTATAATTTATAAGAGAAGATATCACCGAAACTTACGATGGCTGGAAAATGTTCTTCGACGGGGTAAAAATTTCAAAGAAGTAGGTATTGGAGTAGTTTTGGTGTCAGAGATAGGTCAACATTATCCGATATCCACAAAACTCAGATTTCTGTGCACCAACAATATGGCATAATATGAGGCTTGCATCATTGGGCTCAATTTGGCCATCTACATGAATATCCAGGAGTTGTTGGTAATTGGCGATTCAGATCTTCTGGTACATTAGGTTCAAGGAGAATGGGATATAAAGAATACTAAAATAATACCATATTTATATCATATGCAAGAGTTGATGAAGAGGTTCACGAAGATAGAGTTCAGACATGTTCCGAAAATCCAGAATGCTTTTGCAGATGCATTGGCCACTTTATATTTCATGATACAACATCCAGATAAGAATTTCATCAATCCCATTCCAATAAGTATCCATGGTCAGCCAGCTTATTGTGCTCATATTGAAGAAGAAATAGACGAAAATCCATGGTTTCACGATATTAAGGAATATTTGGCAAAAGGAGAATACCCAGAGCATGCAAATCCTACTAAAAAATGCACGCTCCAGAGATCATCCAACCATTTCTTCCAAAGTGGAGGAATTCTGTATAGAAGGACTCCAGACCTAGGGTAATTATGGCATGATGACTCCAAATAAGCTTCTAAACTGCTCGAGGAAATATACGCTGGAACCTACGGACCACACATGAATGGTTTCATTTTAGCCAAGAAGATATTAAGTGCAGGATACTTTTGGACGACTATGGAAACAGACTGCATCAGGTATGTCCAGAAATGTCATCAGTGTCAGGTACATGCAGATATGATACGGGTACTACCAAATAAACTCAATTCAACAAATGCACCTTGGCCTTTCGCCGCTTAGGGAATGGATGTCATCGGTCTGATTGAGCCCGCCACTTCAGATGGGCACAGGTTCATTTTAGTGGCCATAAACTACTTCACAAAATGGGCTGAGGCTACATCTTACAAGGCTCTAACCAAGAAAGCATCACAAATTTTGTCAGAGATTGTATTGTTTGCTAATTCGGGGTACCAGAATCCATCGTCACCGACAATGCCGCCAATATCAACAACGATTTAATGAAAGCTATATGTGAAACCTTCAAGATCAAGCATAGGAATTCCACAGCATACAGACCTCAAATGATTGGAGCCGCGGAAGTCGCCAACAAAAGCATTAAGAGAATTCTAAGGAAAATGGTAGACAACCATATGTAATGGCACGAGAAATTACCATTTTCCTTATTGGGACATCATACCATAGTTTGCACATCAACTGAAGCAACTCCCTAAATGCTGGTTTACTGTACTGAAGTTATCATTCCCGTCAAGGTCAAAATTCCTTCTTTGAGAATTATATAGGAAGCAGTACTCAGTTATGCAGAATGGATAAGTAGTCTCTATGAACAATTGGCTCTTATCGATAGAAAGGAATGAATGCAGTATGTCATGGTCAACTTTATCACATCAGAATGTCCAAAGCTTTTAACAAAAGAGTCAAACCAAGACAGTTCACACCGGGCCAGCTGGTGTTGAAACGAATCTTCCCACATCAGGACTAAGCCAAAAGAACGTTTTCACCCAATTGGCAAGGGCCTCACATAGTTCACAGGGTACTAACAGAAGGAGCACTCACACTTGCAGAAATGGATGGAGAAGTTTGGCCAAAGCCTATCAATTGGAAAGAAATCAAGAGATACTATATTTAAATTATTTACATTTCTTCATTTGATGTAACTGAACTATGCTTGACCTGTTTCGTATAGGTTTGGTCATATCTCAATAAAGTTTTTATTTTCCCACAACCAGAAACTGGTGCAGAATTTTTAGGAGGACCCTCAAAATTTTGGAGCAAGTCCAGTCGAAGTCATCATATGCAAGACAGTCAAAGAATCGATTAACTAACTTGGATAGAATTTTGAGGAGGAACCTCAAAATTCTAATTCAAAAAAGTCGCAAAGTCTCTAAAAGTTTCGTATTCATTGGTTCATTTAATTTACTTAATATCGTAAACAAGTACGTTTTAAAATAACTATGTTTATCGAATGCATACATACATTTCGAAAACTTTATTTCTATGACAGTTAGATGCTACCCATGGTAACTAGAACAAGGTCTCGATACTGAGCAAAGCAAGCAGGCGAAGGCACAAATCGACTTTCCCCCTAATGAACTCATAAATCTTTCTTTGCATATAGGTACGATAAAATGACGATACTCGCAGATACATCAAGACACAGCCTTCAAGACGGCAAGTTATCTAGCATGAACATCTTCAGCTAAGAAATACTTTACTTTTCCATTTTTCTCCCATTTGCAGGAGGCTAAGAATTTCCTCTCTATCGCAGAAATCTAAGCTTTTCCTTCCTCTTGCATGAAACTAAGCATTGTCTCCTTCCCTTGCATGAGACTAATAATTTTCTGCTCTTCCTACATGAGGCTAATCCTTGCCTACCTAATTGCAATAAACGAAGCACCATCTCCCCTTCTTGTATGAGGCTAAGCCCTGGCTCCCTAACTACATGAGGCTAAGCCCTACCTCCTTAATTGCATAAGGCTAAGAATTGTCTTTCCTTGCATCGAGACTAAGCGTTGTCTCCTCTATGCACGAGGCTAAGCCATGCCTCCTAAATTGCATAAGGCTAATCACCACATGAGACTAAGCATTTTCTCCTCTTCTTTCATGAGGCTAAGCCCTGCCTCCCTAATTGTATGAGACTAAGCACCGTCTCTCTTTCTTGCATGAGGCTAATCACTGCCTCCCCAACTGCATGATGCTAAGCCCTGCCTCCTTAATTGCATAAGGCTAACCACTGACGTTCCTTGCATCGAGACTAGGCATCGTCTCCTATCTTTGCATGAGGCTAAGACTTGCCTCCTCAATTATATAAGGCTAAGCATTGCCTTCTACTGCATGAGACTACGCATTGTCTCCTCTCGTGCATGAGGCTAAGCGCTGCCTTCCTAATTGCATGAGACTAAGCACTGTCTCCTTTTATTGTATGAGGCTAAGCCCTGCCTCCCTACTTGTATAAGGCTAAGCTCTGCCTGTCCTTGTCTAGTGAAGAATGCTACATTGATTGAAATCTAGCACTATCTCTCTTTTCTTGGGGCTAAGCTCTGTCCCAATCGTATGCAAGACTAAGATCTATCTTGTTTCATCCATCATCATGTTGTCTCTACATTTCATAGGCTGAAACATCGCCATCTATCCGAAGGCACCATAGTCCAAAGGCATCATCCTCATAGCCTAAAGACACATTGTCATGCCTGAGGATCTCTCACTATTTCATATCAATATTCAAAGGCGTCATGGTTTAGAGGTACCATTCTCATGGACCGAGAACATCATTTCATGGCTGGCGAATCCCTTATCTCACAATTTGTAGCCCATGACGTCATGGTCTAAGGACAGTATCCTTGCCGTTCGAAGACAATCTTCATGGTCCAAAGGGAATTTTATCATATTTAAAGTCCCGCATTGCCTATATATATTTGCGTGCATCATGCTTTAAGTTTTTGCAGGTAATCCGGGAAATATCGTTCTTTAAAGAGGAGCAACCTTCGCTCCGATTTCTGCTCACATCATTCATAGCCTGCCGTTATTTCAAACGTAACCGACTCCCATCAATTACTCACTTTTACTCTATGACCATTCGTATATCCACCTTGTGATACATTTAACATCTCAAATTCACATTCGTAACTTCGCATAAATTCATCTAATACTATCCTACTGTAAAGAACCCTTTCTGAAACACACGACCATCCCTATAACAACAACATCAACGTTGCTCGCCATTGGATCCAGAACTACACATGGCCTGATTTCTATAGAAACAGGGATATGTAGGCAGCTCAGAGACTAGGGTGTGGCATTTTTTATTCAAAATAACTCATTCGTTCAAAATCGGACATTATTTCTTTACTCGACAACTCTTTCATCTTTCCTGAGTAAAGAGGGGCAATTGTCGATAACTATATATATATATATATATATATATATATATATATATATATATATATATATATATATATATATATATATATATGCTCCATCGTTTGATTTACAAGCATGCACAAGTATTTTTTATAATTTACCATAATTTTTAAAGGCTCTAAACCATTTTATTTCTGCATTTTGTTATATATAAATATCTATTAATTACCTTATATATTATTTTATGATAATTTTATCATTTACACCCAGATTAAATTTTAAATATTTTTAGCCCACTTGTTATAATAACGTTTGCATTTTTAAGGCTAAAAAACTTTTTGCAATAACAACCCATGCATGCTTATAGTTACTTTATTTACGCCAAAATAATCTTTTTTAGTATTAAATAATTGTTTTTGACTACTTTTATGCACAAATGATATTTTTGTTATTTATAAATTATTTCTTTAATAAATTTGGTATTTAAAATTTGGCCCCAATTTCAATAAAAAAAATGACTCATAAATGCTCCCTCCCTTTCCTTATATCTCCACCCCCAAACCTTAGCCTCATTTCTCAAATTTTCCGCCTCTATTTTCCTCCTCTAATTAACCCTAATCCTGCCACCTCACTAAAATTCCCCCAAATTCAGTTCCTAATAGGATTATTTCCCCATTCACTTATCATTTTGGTATTTTTCCTTTATTTGGTGTTATTCTATAGAATAACTTAGGTACTTGAGTAAACATGAAAATTAACCCCACTTTGATTCTATCCTAATCGATTTTTACCTCTTGTATCTGGATGACCTTAAGTCCAAACGCATTATTTTGTACCGTGTGAGCCGGATTTGCTCGCATCTCGTTGATTCTTACTTAACCATAAGGTTATAGTTTTCGGATTCTCTTTTGGTTCGAACCAAAACTGGTTTAAGCTTTGATTTTGAGTATTATTTCATCTATATTCACTCTATTATGCGTGAATCTGCCTAGTTCTATTGCTTTCTTTTACTTACCCTAAATCATGGTTTAAGATCTTCTTAATCAAACCAAATCTGGTTCGATTCTGTGCTTCCTTTGGATAATCTCCTATCTATGTTTGTTTTATGCAAATATTTGATTTTTAGCCTTTACTTTCTTTCGATTTTGCGATTTACCTAAATTTAGGGTTTCAGACCCTTTTACTTGAATTAACTCTGGTTCTATTTTGTGCTTCTTGTGAATAATTTCCTGTCTATGTTCATTTTCCGTATTATATAATTCTTTGCCTTATTTTCGACCAATCTCATGTATTTTTATCTATAATTTAGGGTTTCAATTCTACTGACTCAACCACTTGCCTTTTGGTGTTTAAACCAACTATTTTCTGTGTTTATTTTCGAATTTCTACACTATTTAAACCCCTCCCCACTCCCCTTTGAAAGATATCCTAAGTTATATGTTCGAAAAAACCTTAAGAACACTATAAACTAAGGTTGTGTGCTTCCACACTTGAATAATCTTATTTTGTATTCTTACTCCTAGCCAGCCGAAAGCCAAGGGCAGAAATTCCAAGTTCTTTCTCTTGTTTGGTGATATTTTCCATACTGTTGAATTCCTCCTTCCTTGCTTCACCTTAACTGGTGAGTTACCATGCCTTTTATGATTTTATTATGATTATCTGCCATTTCATGTATGTGTTACTTCAGTTAAACTATGTTATCCTCAGTGCTATTACATCTGAGACATGCTTAAATCTATTGTGAGTTTATTAGTTTGATCCTACTTATCCATGTTACTGATAGCTATCTCTTTAAGTTCAATTATGTTATAATTTTACTCTTTGAACATGTTCTCATATCTTCTTCTATGGGCTAGTTAACTATCTGTCACGTCCCTAAAATCGACCCAGTCGTGATGGCGCCTATCGTGAAACTAGGCCAGCCGACACAACTCCCGAATTAACCATTTGACCAATAATAATCATTTTTAAGCCTTTTATTAATCAGATATCTCATAATGTCAGTCTAAACAAACAGTGTTGAATAAATAGACAAGCCCGACCTCGGGTTGTCACAAGTCACTAGCATCTACTAAAGTCTGTATACAAGAAGAGTCTAAAAAAATATACTATAACAAGCTAAGGGAGGTAGGAGTGAGAGAGCAGGGATGTGAACGCCGGACATCTACCTTGCCAACTCTGATGACTCTGCCACTAAGCAATCAACACCGTATACCGAGTTTGGAAATAGCTGAATCTGCACACAAGGTGCAGGGCGTAATGAAATATGCTAACTCAGTAAGTAATAAAAGTAAATGAAAGCTGAACTGTAAGAAAACACGTAAGCCATGTCATAGCACTACAGTAACTGCAGTACATTTCCAAAATAGTGCAGAAATCATTCACTTTGTAAATCAATCTCAGTTTCAGTAAAACCTTTTTAAAATATCTTTCAATAAATTCAGATGATAAAAATAGTGACTAATAAAAATGATAGAAATGTAACATCCCCTCGGGCAAATCATGTATCATAAACCACCTATCGGGCATAATATCAACAGAACCAGACCCTCAAGCTACCTCACAATTACTCGTAATCAGCCCCTCGTGCATAACATGGATCAAAAACCGCCCCACGACCAACAATATGAATCAACAATAGCCCTTCAGGCAACAATATGAATCAACAACAGCCCCCCGGGCTACATCACATCACTCACACCAGGTACATGCACTCGCAGGGGGTGTACAGACTCCGGGAGGGGCCCCTTACGGACCAAGCATAATAACAAGCCATCTCGTGGTATAATCAACAGGATATCAGCCTGATATCAATCACAAGCCATCTCGTGGCATAATAAATCTGGCCCTCGGCCTCTCATATATCATAATCAGTACCACATTCTGCGGCGCGCATCTTGATCCTATAGTATCCTTAAAACCCAGGCTCTCGGCCTTACTCAGTCAGAATCTCACAAGCCGTACGGGCAACAGTAAAATATGATGCTCAACCCAAAATATCAAAAATGAGTAAAGATGGCTGAGTCGTGAAAACAATAGAATAGAGCATGACTGAATACAAATACAACGTCAGAATGGTGAGGAACAGTAGTAAATCCCCTAAGGATCCGAACAATTGGCATAAGGCCCAAATACGACATTCATCCCAAAACATGATGATAATAAACCATTTTCAATCAAATAAGCAGTTAAACAGTCATATAAGGTGAGCTAAGTCACAACCCACAACGGTTCATGACCCCACACTCGTCATCTAGCGTGTACGTCACCTTAAAATAGAACAATGATGTGAAATCTGGGGTTTCATACACTCAGGATAACCATTTACAATCATTACTTACCTTAATCCAGTCCAAACTCTAGCCCGCTTGCCCTTGCCTCTCGACTCGGTATCCAAATGCTCCAAATCTACCCAAATAGAGATTTATACCATCAAAATATGCTGAAGGGATCAAAGCCCACTCGAAAATAACTAATTTACATAAAACATTTTGACATTGGCTAAACCTGACCCCCCGGCGCACATCTCAAAATCTGATAAAAATTACATAAATAGAATCCTTATCCTCTCATGAGTCTATACATATGAAAATTATCAAAATCCGACATCAAATGCCTATTTAAATCCCCAAAAGTATTCTCAAACTTTTCTTCCATTTTTCCCCAATTTCCACTATAATTTCTCAATTTAAATGATGAAATTCAAGACTAAATTAGGGAATTAAACCAAATATGAGTGAAGAATACTTACCCCAATTGCTCCACTAAAAACCTCCTCCAATTTCACCTTCTCCCATGCTCTCGAATGGTTTTTGTGATATTGGACTTAAACCCTCGATTTCCAAATGTAATCTCTCTGCCCAGATATTTTCTTCACCACGAATGCGTTAGCTCCTCCGCGTTCGCAAAGCACAAAGCTGCACTAACCAAAATTCCTTCTCCACGAACGCGAGGACCCTCTCGCAAATGCGATTCATAACTGACTCACCTCTTCGCAAATGCGACCTCTACTACGTGAACGCATAGAACAAATGCCTTGGGGTCCCAGCTATTCCACTTCTTCTACGCGAACCGCAGCAAAACCCTCGCAAATGCAATGACCTCTAACCTCAGCCCTTCTCGAACGTGGGTCCACCTTCACGAACGTGAAGGCCAAATCCACTGCCTCACATCCTAACCCTTCACGAATGCGGGACATCTATCCCGAACGCGAAGGTCAAAAACCTGCAACACCAACAACAGTTTTTCTACTACATTATCCAATATGAAATGATCCGTTCAACCACTCAAAACTCACCCGAGGCCCTCGGGATCTCAACCAAACATGTCAACATATAACATAAAATCATTCAAACTTATTCCAACCTTCGAAACACTCAAGACAACATCAAAACACCAAAATTACATCGGATTCAAGCCTAAGAGTTCCAAAAACTTTCAAATTCTGCTTTCGATCAAAAAGTCTATCAAACCTTGTCCGAATGACCTAAAACTTTGCACACACATCACAAATGACACAATGGACCTACTCCAAATTCCGGAATTCCATTCCGACCGCTATACCAAATCTCACCAATCAATAGGAAAATGCCATAATTCCAATTTCACCAAATTCAGGCCTAAATCTACTCCGGACCTCCAAAACACATTCCGATCATGCTTCTAAGTCCCAAATCACCTAACATAGCTAACCAAATCATAAAAATTTCAATATGAGATCATGCGCTAACAAGTCAAGCCTTTCAAATTTTATGCTTCAAATTGAGAACCGTTCATCCAAATTTATTATGATTACCCTGAAAACTAAAACCGATGATTTACCTAAGTCATAATACATCACATGTGTCTAGTCATGCTATTGAAATGGCGAGCGAAGTGCAAAAGCTCAAAACGATTGGTTGGGTCATTACATCGTGCCCTAATTAAACATACATTCGTCCTCGAACGTGCCTATAGTTGTTCCAAAGGCCAACAAGTCGCTGTATAACCTTACCATGTCGATACCCAGGGGTGATCTCACATCACCCTATCTCATATAGGTCCGATAACACAATGTAACTAAAATTTTGCAAACCAAACCTAGCCCATAAACCTTAGAACTACATTTCTACTTCTGAAATCATCTACAAGATTAGAATCTCATATTTATACTCTAAATAAGCCCGAACAACCTGTAATAACCTATACCACAACCTCAGGGGAAATTACATGGTGTACCACATAACTCAAACACTTGTAGCGATAACTTCTAATCACATCAGTTGCTCAAAACATCCGAATTTTGATAATAAGCCTTTTATCAAATAAAGCCTCATTCCAACACTTCTCTATACTGCCAATGATAAATGAAACACATAAGGAGTCATAACCACTCCTCGGATCAACCATTCGTGAATCCACTTCTCCTTTAACAAGGACCATAGCAAATTTCTGAGCCAAACATCGATATTATCCCTCTAACACGCTGAAATTGAATCCATTGTATTCAGTATAGATCTCAACAATCCCATCTAATTCCAACACAACTACTCTGGTGACATGACACATCAATATAATCTAAAGCCAAAACTCATGCAATCTGCACACCAATAAGCAATAATCTGAATGTACTCAAATCATGAAAATAACTCAAATGAGAGAGTTGTACCTCAAGATCACTAGTACCACCACACCAAATGCTAAGAACCCGTCACACCTCATAAAAATAGATCACACAAATCTAGCCCGAATGATCATACCTCCACATAAGTTTGCTAGAATGTGCGACCCTATCCAAATACCGGTCCATATGAAACACCTCAAGTCACTATCTAAAAATCAACAATCACACACAATTTGATGTCTAGAACCAAAGAGAGTCATCATAACCATGGCGAAGCAATTGACATAACATTATATAGACCCGAAAGGACACAACTGATACGACATTCACCGAGCAATACCCTATACTCTTCTAGCTCGAATTCCACTGAGAGGCCCCAATAAAACCGCACCACATGTGCCTATAACCAATAAATCCTAATTCCTCGCATCACGGAAAGATTAACTCATAGATATCCCCTGAACACTAATAAGCTAAAAAATAATTAAATCAACACATCTCTCAACAATACAACTCGGAGTCAACCAAGTTGACTCGATGTAGAAAACACCTTTATATTGGCCTACTAATGAACCCCTTATCAAGGAGTTCCCGAAGATTCTCCTTCAACTCCTTTAACTTCATCGGTGCCATACGATACGATGCCAGACACCAAATCAGTACCGAAACCGACAACCCTATCTAGTGACATGCCTGGCAGCAGGAAACACATCTAGAAAATCCCTTACCACCGGAACTGAATCATGGTAGGAGTCTCTGCACTGCCATCCATCTCGAAGGCCAAATAAGAAAGACAACCCTCTCCAGCCATCTGCCGGGTCTTCAAAAATACAACCACCTTACTGGGAACATAATTTGTCGAATCTCGCCACTCAATCTGTGGCATTCTCGGCATAGCCAACATCACCGTCTTAGCACAACAGACCAGAATAACACAACACTAAGACAACCAGTCTATACCCAATAACACATCTGAAATCTAACATACCAAGCAACATAGGACCCACCTAGGTCTCCAAACCTCCAATAGTTACCACACAAGATCGAAATACGCGGTCCACAACAATGACCTAACCTGTTTATTAGAACTCCCAATCCCCAAATCCACACAACACACGAATTACCATATACAATCCCAACTCCTCCATCTGCATATATAACACACCTCTAATACCCAATCATCCCATGAGAGGTACTCTTATAACTCTTCTGTGCCACCAGGAAAACTCGAATATCAGCAGTCGATCCAATAAGAGAGTGCCGCAATACTAATGAACTATCCTTTACTCAAACACGTCTCCCTTCCTCAAATGTATACTCTCATCAAGCATAAAAGTTAGTAATATCATTTCCCTAGTCTTTTGAAACTGTCCGTGCAGCTCAAAAATTTATGACCTTCCTTTCAGAACTGAACCGTAACGTTACAAATGAAAATCTCAATCCTATACCATATATTGCATGTACCATTCCACCCCATGATAAACATGATAACTTAATAATCCACTACGAGCCACAACTACTACGTACTCAACTAGCCAACAACCTTCCACTTATTCCATCTAGAAGAAAATCACTATATATTCCATGCTTCTCACGCTCGTAGCAAATATACAACTCTAACCGTGGTAGAAACCATGAAGAACCCTCCAAATTCAATTTGCACAAAACTAAACCGTCAGGACTGAATCCTTCTAACTCAACCAAGCTAAGCAGGCCACTAAAACTCAAGAGCATTGCCATGAAACACATGCAGAAACTCATTACCTCTTAAGCATCCAAAGAACTAATCATTTCCTTACCATGCCGATCCGGCCTACTACCAAGCTATCCCATCTATTTGAGTTCTCCTTATTTACCTTCAACTTGATACTTCTTCTTGCAATAAAACCATAATTCCTCAACCCAGACTCACCATACAAGACCTAAGCATAAAAGCACACTGTCTAAGGCTCATAAGCTACTGGATACTCTTTTAAATATTACCAACAACACCACATTCAAAATACCTACCTTGAAGGGACTTCCTGCGAATCCAAAGCCATTACCTTTACCTTCTTGATACTGATATATAGAATCCCATAATGATATAGAAATACTACGTTTGACACCCTTAAATGCAAACCTCAGTTGCTAGACAAATATATGACTTGAAAATCTCCAATTGTTACATGTAAAAGCTTGTACCGATTAGAACTATTCTCGAGAGTCATCTACTCTACTCAAACCACAATTAGACAGATCCAACAGACTAGAAAACCTGTGCTCAAATAGTACTCCAACACTGCAGAGTGTAACCTCACCTTAAGGAAACAAGCAACTTCATGTTCTATGCACCGTACATCCTTTAGCAATAACAACTCAAGTCATCTCGTGATTCTCATACACCCAATAAGCATAACATAGCCTTTATTGAAATATTTCCTTTACTCGAGCCATCCTCGACCTCAGCCTCCATAACCCATAATTGATTCACCAGTACACCTTAAACTAGAACCAACATAGCACATAACCATGCAATCAACCAATCAATAGCAAACTCCCCTACTTGGCTTAAAGCCATAGATCAAAACATACAATAACTCATAATGCATATTCTCTATTATCGCCATGATACCATAGTGAGATTAAACTCAATCCTTCATAAGGTCGTGCAACACATCCCATCTAGTACTTCAAATCTTCCAAAAATATCGCGTTCACCCTCGTAAAAGTGAAGCCTACTCTCTTAAGTGACCCAAATTCAAATTGCAACACGTATATTTCACTGGTAGAGGAGATATTCCAACAACAACATAAGGATCACACAACTTTAGAGCACTCCGCAGGAGATAACCCACCTGATTAGCCCCAAACTAAAACCTCTTTATACCCTTCCACCGTCAAAAACATTACACAGTCATTTAATCTTCTTGAGTCTGAACTCATATCACAATGTGAAATTTACTTCACCTACCAACTAGGAAACATGAAAAGATCCTTCATCACACCCACAACTTGGGGTTATACATCGAATCACGATGGAAATCAAACACTAGATAGTTCTTGTTATCCCAAAACAGACCCTTCTCGTCTCTTTCAATTCATATGAACATATCCCGCAGCCACATCATACTCATCACATAGTCATCCGGCCATTACTTCCACTAATAGTGACACTACCGAACAGAAAAATTCAAAAGAAAAACACGTGCTTACATAATCAGCACCTCAGTGCTCAAGTTACAGGCAAGATTTGGCCTCAAGTCCTCCAGACTAGCCCAACATTATTGCATAGAAATCACATCTCGCCCCTCGATCAGGGGATCAGAAGCCATCAATGTACATCTGATACCGAGTGCTCATATGCGCATACGAATGCGTGGAAGGAATTTCAAGAGTCATATTTCAAGCTGAATCAAGGACGCACAAGAAGAATTCAAGAATGTAGAGTTTTTCCTAAAGGTTCTGCAGCCTCCCGAGGATAAGTACAGATGATTTTTGTACCGATCCATGAGACTCTACTAAGACTGCTCATGACTCGTGAGACCTATGTAACCTAGTCTCTAATACATATTTGTTAAGACCCTAAAACCGACCCGGTCATGATGGCGCCTATAGTGAAACTAGGCTAGCTGACACAACTTCTGAATTAACCATTTAATCAATAACAATCATTTTAAACCTTTAATTAATCAGACATCTGATAATGTACGTCTAAAAGAAAAATGTGGAATAAATACGCGTGCCTAACCTCGGGGTGTCACAAGTCACGAGCATCTACTAAGGTCTGAATACAACAAGAGTAAAAAATATACTATAACAAGCTAAGGAGATAAGAGGGAGAGAACAGGGCTGCGAACATCGGGCTACCTTGCTAACTCCGATGACTCTACCACTGAGCAACCAACACCCACTACCGGGTTCAGAAATGCCTTGATCTGCATACAAGGTGAAGGGAGTAATGCGAGTACACCAACTCAATAAGTAAGAAAAGGTAAATGAAAGTTGAGTAGTAAGAAAATACGTAAGCCACGTCATAGCACTATAGCAAATGCAGAACATTTCCAAAACAATGCATAAATCATTAACTTCATAAATCAAGCTCAGTTTCAGTAAAACCTTTTTAAAACATATCTCAATAGTGTATCATAAACTATTGATAAAAACAATGAGTAATAAAAATGATAGAAACGCAATACCCCATCGGGAAAATCATGTATCATAAACTGCCCCTCAAGCATAACATCAATAGAACCAGCCCCTCCATCTACCTCACAATCACTCGTGATCAGCCCTCCGTGCATAAAATGGATCAAGAACCGCCCCTCGGTCAACAATATAAATCAACAATAGCCCCTTAGACAATATATGAATCAACAATAGTCCCTCAGGCTACATCACATCACTCACACTAGGTGCCCTGGCTCATTATGGGTGCACAGACTCTGGGAGGGGCCTCTAACGGCCCAAGCACAATAACAAGCCATCTTGTAGCATAATCAACAAGCTCTTAGCCTAATATCAATCAAAAGCCACTTTTGGCATAGCAAATCCGTCCCTCGGCCTTTTATATATCACAATCAGTACTGCATATTGCGGCCTGTAGCCCGATACTGTAGTATCATTATAACACAGGTCCTCAGCCATACTCAGTCAGAATATCACAAGCAACACGGACAACAGTGAAACATGATGCCCAGCCCAAAATGTCATTTAAAATATCAAAAATGAGTAAAGATGGCTGAGTCGTGAAAATAGTAGATTATAGCATGATTAAATACAAATACTAAGTCAAAACAGTAAGTAATAGTAGTAAAATACCCTAAGGGTCCAAACAATTAGCACGAGGCCCAAATAAGGCATTCAACCCAAAACATCATAATATCAAACAGTTTTCAATCAAATACGCATTAAACAGTCATACGGGGCGGACTAAGTCACAATCCCAAATGGTGCATGACCCCATGCTCGACATCTAGCGTGTGTGTCATCTCAAAGTAGCACAGCAATGTGAAATCCAAGCTTTTATAACCTCAGGACAATCATTTACAATCATTACTTACCTCAATCCGGTCCAAAATCTAGCCCGCGATGCCTTTGCCTCTAGACTCGGTCTCCAAATGCTCCAAATCTAACCAAATACAGATTTATACCATCAAAATATGCTATGGGAACAAAGCCCACTCAAAAATAACCATTTTACATAAAAAATCCAGAAATTGGCCAAGCCCGACTCCCGGTCCCATGTCTCGAAATCCGATAAAAATCACATCAATAGAATCATTATCCTCTCACGACTCTATACATATCAAAATCATCAAAATCCGACATCGAATGCATATTCAAATCCCTTAAAGAATTCTCAAACTTTTCTTCCATTTTTCCCCAATTTCCACTCTAATTTTTAAATTTAAATGATGAAATTCAAGACTAAATCATGGAATTAAAACCAAATATGAGTGAAGAATACTTACCCCAATTGCTCTACTGAAAATCTCCTCCAATTTCACCTTCTCTCGAGCTCTCCAATGGTTTTTGTGATATTGGACTTAAACCTTGGATTTCCAAATGTAATCTGTCGGCCCAGATGTTTTCTTCATCACGAACGCGGTAGCTCCTTCGCGTTCGCTAAGCACAAAGCTTCACTGACCAAAATTCCTTCTCCACAAACGTGGGGACGCTCTCACAAATGCGGTACAAAACTGACTTACCTCTTTGCGAACGCGACCTCTACTATGCGAACGCATAGAACAAATGCCTTGATGTCCCAGCTATTCCACTTCCTCTACGCAAACACGGCAAAACCCTTGTAAACGCGATGAACTCTGACCTCAGCCCTTCGCGAACGCTGGACCACCTTCGTGAATGCGAAGGCCAACTCCATTACCTCACATCCTAACCCTTCGTGAACGCAGGACATCCATCACGAACGCGAATGTCAAAAACTTGCAACACCGACAACAGTTTTTCTGCAACTATGTCCAACATGAAATGATCCGTTCTCCCACCCAAAACTCACCGAGGCTCCTGAGATCTCAACTAAACATTCCAACATATCCCATGACATCATTCAAGCTTGTCTAAACCTTTGGAACGCTTAAGAAAACATCAAAAAACTAAAATTACATCGGATTCAAGCCTGAGAATTCCAAAAACTTCCAAATTCCACTTTCGATCAAAAAATCTATCAAACCTCATCTGAATAACCGATAATTTTGTAAACACGTAACAAATGACACAACAAAACTACTCCAACTTTCGAAATTTCATTCCGACCCCTATAAGGAAATCTCACCTATCAACCAAAAAATGCCAAAATTTCAATTTCACCAATTCAAGCCTAAATCTATTCCGGACCTCCAAAACACATTTCGATCATGCTCCTAAGTCCTAAATCACCTAATAAATCTAACCAAATCATAAAAATTCCAATCCGAGATCATATGCTAACAAGTCAAAACTTGGTCGAACCTTTCGAATTTTAAGCTTCAAATTGAGAATTGTTCTTTCAAATTCATTATGATTACCCTAAAACCAAAACCGATGATTTACATAAATCATAATACATCACACGAGGCTAGTAATGCCTGAGAACTAGCAAGAAAAGTGCAAAATCACAAAACGACCGATCGGGTTGTTACACTATGTATAGATGCATGAAAATCTATTTGCTGAACCTGCTATAATATGGCATGTTTGATGTTGTTTCATCATATTTTTAACACCTCTAGTAACTTCCCTAATTAATCCCTAACATGTCACGATTTGTTGCTAATTTTTTTCTTCTTATGTCACTAGTTTCTACACTTAGCCTAATCTGAACCCCTATAAATCTATTTTTTTTTACTTTTGATTGACTTTATTTCTCGAAAACTTCACTAGGTATGCCTATGTTCAAGAAGTTTGTTATTTGTGTGTATATGTTCAATTTCGATTTTTCGTTCAGTGAATTCCCTTGACTCTATTCTATTCCTTTACTATCTGGTCCTTCTAAATTCTTGTTCCTAGCTGGATAAAAGCCAAGGCTATTTAGGTTCTATCCTTTGGCCTCCCTATTGTGAGCACTACTCAGGTTTCATGTGAGACCCTTGTGAACTCTAACATACTAGAGACTTGGGTTATGTATGCTCAGTCTTGATATATGAATGAATCACTCAACAACTAGTCATTTTTAATCTATGAACATGAATTTTGGAGTTGTTGTGGGTTGAAGGCCTGGCTTGTCAAGGTTTATTTGAGCCTGTTGTAGGATCCCTATAGTTATTCTTTTTCTGTAATTCATTACGTTAAATTATGGTCTGTAATAATTATTTATAATATCAATTTGGGGTATTAGTAAAATTGGGGGAAGGGCCTTATCCTATACTTACATTGAAATGGGTAGCAATCCTGCATGTAGGCTCATCACTTAGCTAAAATATTTATTATGTTCAAACATGTTCAGCTACATGTGCTAGAACTCATACATATAGGTAATCTGTCGTTGCTCAAAACATGCGACTTTTCGAAACTCGTGCCTATTGGTATTTTATCCATGCTCACACACATTATTTTTTTGAGTAGAAATCCTGCCTATAGGTTCTTTATTTGGTTAAAATACGATCTACATGTGCTTTTTAGAGAACCTATCTATAGGATCTAAAATATC
This sequence comes from Nicotiana glauca, assembly GCA_026770625.1. Taxonomy (NCBI): domain Eukaryota; kingdom Viridiplantae; phylum Streptophyta; class Magnoliopsida; order Solanales; family Solanaceae; genus Nicotiana; species Nicotiana glauca. The sequence continues at coordinate 57,726 of MU763125.1, read as the reverse complement.
AGTCTTGATCATAGAAATCATGCCTATAGAAAACAAAAGACAGTTTTAGAGATCATTTCTATAGGAGCTAAAATCAGTTTTAATTATAGAAAACATGCATATAGTTTTGAATTAGTTTAATTATCATCTGGCCCGTCTGTTCTGGAGTTGTTAAACACTGTGTATTGGCATCCTTAGAAAACCTGCCTATAGGGTCAAATAAGTGATTCTGAATATGCTTCTGTGATTACAACTATTTATTATCATGTAAAACGCCTAGACATCATACATATAGTTTTAAGTCTCTTATGCTTAAAATCAGTAGCCAAATCATGTAGGTTTTCGGAAGCATATTAAGAAAATGGATTTTGCGTATAACTGTCCGCCCATTAAATCTAGATTTATATAGAGATCCTACCTATAGGTTTATGCAATCTTAACTTTTTTAAAATCAGCAAACTATCTTTTTCAATCTGACTTGTGTGCATTTGTTGTCGAATTACGGATGCCAACTTTAGCCCTTACTGGCTTATAAGTGAAAGTCCAATGTGTTCTGTATGTCGCCTATTTTTTGACATTTTTCAGAAGCCTAAGTTAAAGTCTATATCAACCCTAAAATAGAGGTCCAAATGCTAATGGACCATAGGTAGTGCACGTGTAGGACACGGCTTAGAATTGACTTATGCGCTTCAGGTAAACAACTTAAAAATAGTAATTGGGTAGTAGGAGATGATAGTATGTGCCCGCTGAATAATATGAGTAACACCTCATCTTCAGGGAGTTGCGAATTATTATTTATGTTATACGAGGTGATCCTTTAGGCTAAAAAACTTAGGACCCTCTCCCACCTTGTCCTTCAATCGATTATTCAGGTTTAGCAAATCCTTGTTTCTTATCTTTGATCACATAGACTAATTCATATAATTGAGTTCGGCCAGGACCCACGGTTTTGAAACTCGAAGAGCGCCTAACACTCTCTTCCAGGAAATTTCGAGCCCTTACCCCATCTTTGCTGTTGCAAACTAGTCAACAGAGTTATTTGCAAATAGATGCCCTAACGTTTCTTAATCTGTTAGATGGAGACTCTCTCTTTTAAAACCCTTCCTTAAAAGAGTTGTCATGTGTAGAAACTCGATTTCACGAGAAGGGGTGCGACAGCATGTCGACTCTATTAGGGATATTTTTTAGGCTCTTACCATAAATGAACTTGATCTTTGTGAATTAGTCTTCTCAGATAAGTGTGGATTTGTTATTTTTTTGTTACTTGGATATCCCGTTCCCATTTTTCCTTTTTATTACTACATGCAAATCTTCTTCCCTATTTCCCTTTTATATGAACTCATATGTAACTCTTGTTTAATTTGATTATAACTTGCATTTCCCCTTATTTCCTAATCATGTTCACTTGCTCCAAACTTTTAATTTTGCTATATCATATCTCTCCCCAACCCGTAACCATTTATTTGCTTTATTACAATTCTTTCATTATGCAAACTAACTTCATCCTTGTTTTCCTTTCTTTTATGTCTTTACGTTCCATTCAATACTGCATTTACTGCTTTCAACGTGAAAATACTTGATAACGTGTTATTTTTTCTTTGCATAAAGAATGCTCCACATCATATCCCATTCGTGCGTACTAATACCATAGCCGCACTTGATGAGTGTTCACGCTCTTCCTAAAATCACCCTTCAAATTTGAAAAGGCTTATTTATGGTAAAACTAGTCAATCAGTGATGCAATCGACGGTTCTATGCCTTTCCTTCTCAAGTTGTCCGCTTGTAGGTACCAGTCTAGACTCTTCTAGAAATCCAATTCTAAAATCAAATATGCATGCATCATGTCTAAAGCTAGTATGAGTTAGAATGCTATCCACACAATAACTCACTAAGACAAACCTTGTCCAAACTCTATTGGCGTTTCAATAATCGCAATGGACACAAGCACGATTTGTGCATCATTTGGAGAAATCATGCCAATATGTTCATCGTTAACGTGAAAATACATTAATCTAGAGGGGGAAAGGGCTAACTTTATCTGTTTTGCATAAATGAGGCATGAGGTCCCCAGGTTCGGCATGGTTCGGAATATCCTACCTTTGCTACTGGAGTATGGAAAAATCTTTTGCCAAGTGACAAAAACCACGTGAAAAGAGTTCTTAGAAATTACCTTCTTTGCTAAACATTCAATCGAACAATATACTAATCGAGGCCGCTACTATGTTCAGGGATGAAAAGAGGGCAATTTTACATTTCGGGGACATAGAAATGACTCCCCTTCTAGAGGAAATAGGGGGCTTTGCTAGACTTCCTTGGGATAGCCCTAGTCTATTGGTACCTAAAAATCACATTTCCTGACGGTTTTTTGAAATGATGGGTTTTAGAAAGACTAGTGAGTTGGTCTGCCTGAAAATGTCTTACATACCCTTCAACTTCCTTTACGAATGTTATGGGCACAATAAATCCTACCGCCTTTACCATGATGAATTTTCCATTACTTCGTTGGGTTGGACTCACCGTCAAATTTTTGTGTTCATTGTCTTTTTTCTAGGGATGCTGGTAGTCCCAATACAAGGAGAAAGGATTCACACCCGTTTAGCCATGGTTACTAAGACCTTATTGGAAAGAATTGAGGGATAGACCTACACGATTATAACAATAATCATAGCAGAGATATATTGAGCTTTGGATCGCTTCAAGAAAGGATATAGGCATTTTGAGGGTTGTTATTTGCTATTACAAGTATGGTTTTTTGAACATCGTCAAAGGGGACAATATCGATAAGAATTTCCGTGACGACCGTGGAATGACCACATAGCTTTTCACCACCCAAAAAGATGACTTTCATCCCAGACAGGTTTGCACAACCAGGAAATGTTGTGCGATGGGTACACTTCTTTAGAATGACCGATGACAAGGTCCATTGGATATTTCAATGGTTCCCTCAAATTTGGACCTCATCACAATGTATTCTTGGTCAAGGGCATCCCGTTCCATGATGGCCGAGTTCAGCTATTCCCTTAGTTCATCATTTAGCCAAGACCACTTATCAGCTTTGTCCTTTGCCACCCAAAGCTGGTCCTTGAACGATGTTAGCTCTTCTTTTGTAGCCTCTTTTTTGAAGCCACCAGGTATCCTTCCCATCAACATCTCGGCCGTCCTTGACTTTATCCATCTGAGCCCGAAGCTTGTCGATCAAGTCTATCTTCTCTTGGACTTGTGAATTTTCTTTGTTAATCATCACGAGTAGCTTTTCATTTTTAGCCTCAATGATCCTAACCTTTTCAAACATATCAGCATGATCCTATTTCACGGACAAGGCCTCCTTCGGAGCCTTTTCCATCTCGGCGCGAAGGGTTGGGAGATCCTTAAGAGTCTCGTCTTGTTGCTTACTGAGAGCCCTATACATGTCCTTCTTCCGGATTTACTCTTTGAGCTCGAACTCAAGCTAGCTGATTTCCAAGCGAGATCGAAGGAAACTTACTTGTTGAAGCACCAAAGCCTGAAAGACTATGAGGTCATTATAACATGTTAAGCAAAAATCAGTGAAGGATGAAAAGGATAGACCTCTTACCTAGTTCAGTGCCTATTGTGCCTCATAAAAGAGGCTCGATGCATCTACTTCATTCATCTTTTCCTAGTCCTCCTCGGCCACCAAGCAACAAAGGTAGCCGGCCATGCCCACCAGAGTAGACGGCTTCAGAGCGTCCAATGGGATAGTAAGAATGACTTTCCTTTTATATTTGGGATCTACACTCAGGGTAGAGAACTGCCTCACTTGTTTAGATCTCTAGCTCGGGTCGTCCGCTCTTGATTGAACATCCTTTTTTGGGACCTCCAAGTGATGATCCCAGAGTAGTCCTCTAACGCAGTCGTATCCATGTTGTCAAAAAGCATGTTGAGGGTATCAATTGGGCTCGGTACCATCTCGATTGTTTTCTTTGTCAGCTTGAGCCTCTTCAAACATAAACTTAGTATGGGATGGTATCTCCGCATTGATGACACCAGCTACTTCTTTTGGGGTAGTGGTGGCTTCTTAGAGGTGGTGGCCTCCGACTCTCCTTCTAGTTTTCAATCTAGAGATGGATCAACCTCTTGGCCATCTTTTCTGGTTGCCGCCTGCTCCCCCCTCATTGATAGTCGACTCATGAACAATGAACTCAAGGTCTTCATCCTCCGGGTAATCCTTAAGCCAGTAGAGCGAATCATGGTTAGGTACCGTGGACTTGGTGCTCTTTATTGCTGCTTTTCTAGACCCGGATGGCCACCCTTTTCTTCTTCATCTTGGCATCTGGGGACCTCAATGATTTCCTCTTCTTCTTCTTTTTCTCCACTTTTATGGTAGCCTCAGGTTATCTCGAAGTAGAGAGTTCAGTGAGAGATGATGGGTTCTTGAACTCATCTAATGGCCTAAGATCGATGATCTTGGGAAACCCTGTTAGAATGAAGAAGACTTAGCGTAAATGTAAGTCAAGTGTGTGAGAGTAATCATTAGGGAGAGAAGCTCACCATGGGAACGTGGCTCCCACTTGACCTTCAAGAGCTTGCGCCATGTGCACTCGAAGTAAGACATCCGCTTGTAGATCCCCTCGATCCACTCCTTGAAGTGAGGGACTACATTAGGATCCTGTTCCACTGATGCACAACAATGAATGCATGCAATTATGAAAAAAGATAAAAGGGAGCGCCAAGTACTCAAGAAGGAAAATCCTTAAGGGATGCGTTCAACTGTTTAGGGAATAATAGATATTCGAAGGGAATGAGGTCTTCAGTTTTCACCGAAATGAATCTCCCTGCCAACCTCAATCTCGATCCCCATCGATGCTCTAGAATGGATTTTTACCTACTTAGTGAATGAGCTTGATCAACCCACTCAGAAGATTCGTGGACTATAGAGACAAAGTAGATGGTCGAGGGTGAACAGAGGTTCTTTAGTGTTATTTCTAATATGACGGTGGACGATTACAATCCTCCAAAAAGGTAGTAAATCTGCCCAAGGCAGACTTCGTACCTTTTGCAGAAGTCGAGGACTATAGGATCTATCGGGCGCGAGCGTGAAGTGGTAAATGTAAACACTTAGGTACCCCTCCACGTGATTGGTGATCATTGTTGGGCCTGGGGATGACCACCTCCTTGCCCTACCAGTTACAGTCTACACGAACTATACGGAGTGATTCCTGAGTAATAGAGCACATGTATCTCCATGCTCCCTAGCCTCGGTCCTTCTAACTGGAGGCCTTCTCGACATAGAGGTCATTTTAAATAGAGAATCCCCCGAGGATGAATATCCACAAAACAGGCTCCTGGGCTACCTCGGGAATAGCCACCTTGGTATTTGTGGCCGGGTTGTAAGATGAAAGGGAAGTTTGTTAAGGCACGAATATTTGGAAGTTTTCGCCATTAGATTCTGGAAAATATGAAGGTGTGAAGAAAATATTTGAAGATGGGATGAAAATATGAAGGTCTGGGTTGAATATTCAAAGAGAAAGTATGAAGATTTGAGGATGAAGTTATGAAGTTCAAAGGAGCAATATATAACTATTTGAAGAGGTTAATGGTAACTGGAGAATCGAAGGTAAATCAAAAAGCTCTGGAATCGGAAAGTGGAGAAGTGAAAAAGGGGTCGGAGTTTCTATAGAGGAAGTATAATCAATGCGTGACGTTTAATATTCGAGGACAGTCAACCAGCGACTAACATGGGTCTGAAGTTAGAACGACACAACTGATGGGACATTTTTTTGACCCCACAACTCGGTTGTAACATACGAAGAAAGGAACTAAGGTTGATTTATCGTTTCCTGTCTCTTCGGTAAATCTACCCTAAGAAAAATGAAGGGACTATCTGTGTACGGATAAAATTCGGGGAAATGTATACCCCAATTCTCTGATGATAGAACAAAGGAGTGCATGGATCCGTGAGATTATAGTTGAGGCAAGAGACCCAGAAATAACAAACAATATATTCGATGTAATTTAGACAATATTTTTTCCTAAATTTTGGAAAAAATAAAAATTTACATAAAAATAACAATCGATTTGTATATGGTAAATCATTTAGTAAATAAAACATTTCTGAAAAAACAGAAACTATTTATTCTCCTAGTAATACAATTCATTTTTGGAATAGTATTCTTAAAAACTTCTCATTTTACCTTGAGGGCCAACTCTAGAATGGTTTTTTTAGCAGCACACGACATGGTAATTGGTAAGGGCCAGTTTGATTTTTTTTTAAAATTTTTTTAACACTATATCTAGTTAAGATAGATCGAACGTGTTAAGGGCTTTTTGGAAGTCATTAGCAATAAAAAATTGGAGATGGTATCTTGATAATACGCTAAGGATGTTGCAAGCACATCAGGAAGCCACTAATGAGTCTCATATACATCCAATGACGAGGTCGCATGCTAAAGAGCTTCAGTATTAGCTCAACTTAATTGAACATCAAGAAGTACATTCTGCTAGAAGGTCAGCTAAACTGCTTAGAGATGCCTTACAAACTTTTTAACGCGCTTTTAACAACATCACAAGATAACCCGAAATTAACTTAGACCCAAGAAGCTGTTAAAATTGTAGTTTACTCTGCGCAAAAATCTATTCCAAATCAATGATTCGGTTTTGCTTAAGTCATTAAGCTAGTAGTGGTAGTGCAAGGCTCCAAATCAATAGCCCGATTTTATTTTAAGGCAAATTCACTAGGCAAGTTACCTAGGACTAATATTTATATTGTTACGACCCGGCCAGTCGTTTCAAGAGTTATCGCTCCATTTTTCCCGTTTCTATTTTTTATTTTCTTTTTTAGCTGTATTATGTGTTATCGGGTTGGTTGGTTTGGATTCGGAGAGGTTTTGGTAAGGTTTAAGACACTTAGTCTCTTTTGAGAGCGCTTAAGTTGGAAAAGTCAACCAAATATTAACCTATGTGAAATAGGGCTCAGATATAAATTCTGATGATTTGGATAGCTTCGGGAGTTGATTTGGGACTTATGAGTGTGATCGGATTGTGATTTGGAGGTTCGGAGTAGATTTAGGCTTGAATTGGCAAAACTGAATTTTGCCATTTATGGTTGATAGGATAGATTTTGATATAAGAGTCAGAATGGAATTTCGGAAGTTGTAGTAGGTCCAATGTGTCATTTGGAATGTGTGTGCAAAATTTCAAGTCATTCGGACGTGATTTGGTAACCTTTTTTATCAAAAGCAGAATTTAGAAGTTCTTGGAGTTCTTAGGCTTGAATTAGATGTTAATTTGATATTTTGATGTTGTTTGGAGTGTTTCGAAAGTTGGAACAAGTTTGAATGATATTATGGGATATGTTGGCATGTTTGGTTGAGGTCTCGAGGACCTTAGACGAGTTTCAGGTGGTTAAACGGGTCAAATTTATATTTGGAAAGTAGCAATTTTTGCTGGTATTTTGTTGCAGGCATTTTTGCTCTTTGTGATCGCGTAGAGGTATCGCAACCAAGTAGACTAATTCGGGTTTGGGGTGAAGTTTTTCTATGCGTTCACAAAAAGGAGGCCACAATCACGGATGTTTGAGAAGTTGTGCTTCGCGAACGCGTGAGGCAAGACGCGATCGCGTAGCTTTGGGCGATTATGTTTTGCGAACGCGAATGTATTATGAGATCGTGTAAGATGAAATTATGGGCCAGCGGAGTTTTGCTTCGCGATTGCGATGGAATTCCCGCGATTAAGTAAATTTAATAGCTGGGAAGAATGTTTAAAAAGGCATTTTTGCGATTTTTTTGCCTAAGTTCACCATTTTTGACTCGGTTTTGGATCTTGTTGAGGGAGATTGAAGAGGGAATCAAAGAGAACTTCTTGGAGGAAAGAATTACGGAATTAATACTCGATCCTATTGTGATTTCTACCTAATTAAATATGAAATTTGGGGGGATTTGAAGCCTAAAATTGGGGAGTTAGGGTTTGGGAACTTGAGACCTTAATCTAGGGATTTGAGGGGCCATTTGTGGTCGGATTTTGGTAATTTTGATATGTACGAACTCATGGGAGGATAAGGATTATGTTAATATGGTTTTTATCAAATTTTGAGATGTGGTCCCGGGGGTCGGGTTGGACCAATTTCAGTATTTTTGGTATAATTTGATTATTTTTGCATGGTCTTCGTTCCCTTAGTTTATTCTGATGTTATGATTCTGAGTTTGGGTTGATTCGATACTAGCTGAGGCCGAGGTGAGAGGCAAAGGCATCATAGAGTAGTATTTCATCCGGTTTCAGGTATGTAACCATTATAAATCTGTAATGGAGGATATATAACACCGGTAATGAGGTGACACACATGCTAGGTGACGAACGTGTGAGCATGCACCAGTAGGGATTATGACTTGGTCCATCCCATAGCGATTATTAAGCCACGTATTTGATTTGAAATCTTATGATATAACGTATTTTAGATATTGATACTATATTATGGGTTGTATACCATGTTTTGGGCCTTGTGCCGACCTTTTAAAACCCTTAGGGGCATTCTTACTGTTTTTCCTCAGTCGATTTATTTGAAAGCATATCCTATTCATGTTTTACCTATTTATTGTTTAAAACAAGATTTTATCAATCTACTTCTTAAATGTGAGCAACTGTTTGGGCTGAGTTTCCCTAATTTCCATTGTTATGCCCGAGTGGCTGTGAGGTTAATGCCTGAGAGAGGTTGAGGACCTAAGCGGGGGGACTATATATATATGGGTCTGCACACTGCAGCGATACTTATATGGATAGGGCTACCCACCGCAGCGATATATATATATATATTGGATCGGGCTGCGCACCGCAGCGACATGATGCTTGGGTTGTAGGATGCCCTCCGGAGTCTGTACACCCCAGTGAGCGTAGTTGACTATAAACTATGGATCGAGCTTCACGCCGCATCGATTATTGTGATTATTGCTAATACGAGATATTATCGAGCCAAAATGCTGAGTGTGAGTGCTGGGTGACGAGAACTGAGCCACGAGTGACTGCGAGGCTAAATTTGTAAGTGATACCTTGACTGAGGGGCCTATTTGTGACAGTATTACTGATTTCACTCTTCTTTTATACTGAGCCTCTGTTTAAAACTACTAAGTAAATGATTTTAAAGTATTTCAACTGAAACTGATGTTTTTTTACAAAGTGCTGGCTTTTAAACTGTTTAGTTGGACTTGATACTCTAATGTATGCTCTTTTACTTTATTTTTAACTGCTCGTCACTGCACTCAGACCTTATTTACTTTAGTTACTTACTAAGCTGGCATATTCACGTTACTCCTTGCACCTTGTGTGTAGATTCAGGTGCCCGAGTGGCAGAGTGAGGGTTCCAGCATATTCGGAGCATATTGAAGACTGCAAGGTAGTCACACAATGTCCGCAAGACTGCTTTCCTCCTTCCTATCCTTGTTTTTTGAATTTTTAGACTTATCATGTATTAGAAAGTTCGACTGGTTGTATTTAGAGGCTCTAGACTTGTGATACAAGATGGTTGGGTTGTGTTTGGATTTATTGTTATATTGTATTTCCGTACATTTTAGTGATTTAAATATCTCTCATGCAAAATTTGAAGCTTAATCGGGATTAGAAAAATGGTTTATTAAGAAGAATTTACTGTGCTTAATTCTTTGGGTTGGCTTGCCTAGTATTGTGATAGGCACCATCACGACTGGGGTATTTGGGATCATAACAAGTTAGTATCAGAGCCTATAATACATAGGTCTCATGAGTCATGAGATGGTTTAGTAAAGTCTCGCAGATCGGTACGGAGACGTCTGTATTTATCCTTAGGATGCTGCAGAAACATTAGGAAAAACTACTCATTCTTGAATTCTTGTCGTACGAATCTATTAATTCTAGCACTAAACTTTTGTTATTCTTTTCTTTTACAGATGGTGAGGACACGAACTACCGGCCAGGATGGACCACCACCAGTACTACCAGTCGGGGTCACAAAGGGGCGAGAATGCGGTCGAGGTTGTGGTAGGGGTAGGGGTATATCTCGCACAACAGCTAGGGCAACACCTACAAATCCACCAGCTGCCCTAGTTCAGGGTCAGGTCCAGTTGTAGACGCTCAAGCAGCACTAGCTTAGGCACTGATGGTGTCTATTGTGATTCCAGGCCTTCAGGAAGCTCTAGCTTAGATTCTATCAGTGTGTACTAGTTTGGTTCAGGCTTTCTCAGTTACTACGTCCGCAGTTTCTTCTCAGGCTGAGAAGGCACTCAAACTCCCGCTGCCTGCCACCTGATCAGGTTGTTCAAGGGTTGCAGACACCAGAGGCACCATTAGTCCAGCCGGTGGTAATTGCTTAGGGTTATGTAGCTCCAACTATGCTAGAGGACGAGCAGTGCAGATTGGAGAGGTTTGGAGAACTCCAGCCTCCTACTTTTAGTAGTGCAGAGGGCGAGGATGCCCAGGGTTTCTTAGATAGATGTCAGAGGATTCTTCGCACCGCGAGTATCATGGAGGCCATTGGGGTTTGCATTCACGATATTTCAGTTTACGGCATCTACCGTCACTTTGTGGGAGGCTTTTTGAGAGGCATGGGCTTGTTGGTGTAGCACCCCTTATGTGGCAACAGCTCCCTACTCTCTTCTTTGAAGACATATGTGCCACAGTCCCGCATGGAAGAGCTACATAGGCCGTTCGAGAAGTTGTAATATGGGGATATGACTGTCATACAGTACGAGATGAGGTTCTCTGAGTTAGCTCGTCATGCTATCTTGTTGGTTCACATAGATCAAGAGAGGATCAGGAGGTTCGTTGATGGCCTCGCATATCAGCTACGGATTCTTATGACTGGGGAGAGGGTGTAAGGTGCTACTTTTGAGGAGGTTGTTGACATTGCCCACAAGATTGAATCAGTTCATTGCCAGAAGTGAGGGGAGAAAGAGGCCATGAGGCCTCGGTATCTGATAGCTATAGTGGTGTTCCTTCGAGGGGGTCAGTTTTAGTATGGTAGAGGTTGTCCATACAGGCAGGCTTAGTCAACTCCCCCAGGTTATTGTGGGGCATCGTCGGGTCATGCGTATCACAGTTCACATCAAGGACATTCATCACTCAGTGCCTTTCTAGCCTAGAGTTTGTAATGTGCTCCATCAGTTCAAGGTTCCTCTATGCCTGGTGCATCTACTAGTTATCCCAGATCTAGGGGTTCCCGAATCCAACACTGGAGAGTTGTTATGAGGTGGAGAGTTTCGGTATATGAGGAGGTAATGTCCTCATCTTTTTGAGGGTTCGTCCCAGCAGAGGGGTCAGCCCTCGACTTTAGCTCCAGTCACTTTGCCACCCATTAAGGCAGTTAAGAGTGGGGGTTAGTCAGCTAGGGGTCGGCCCAGAGGGGGAGGTTGATCAGATGGTGGTCAGGCCCCTTTCTATGCACTTCCAGCTAGACCTGATATTGTTGCTTCAAATGCGGTGATTACAGGTATTATCTCAGTCTGCCGTAGAGATGCCTTTTTGTTATTTGATCGTGGCTCTACATTCTCTTATGTGTCATCTTATTTTTCCCACTATTTGGATACGCCCCGCGAGTCTCTCGTTTCTTCTGTTTATATCTCTACTCCGGTGGGCGATACTGTTATGATAGACTGTACATATCGGTCATGTGTTGTGTCTATTGGGGGTCTGGAGACCCAAGTGGATCTTCTATTGTTATGTATGGCAGATTTTGATGTGATATTGGGCATGGATTGGCTATCTCTATGCCGGGCTATTCTGGACTATCATGCTAAGATAGTGACGTTAGCTATACAGGGTGTACCACAGATTGAGTGGCGAGATCTATCTGATTATTTTCCTAGTAGACATAATCACCCTGTTCGTGATTTAGAGTTGGCTGCCATTGTTCACGCGTTGAAGATTTGGAGGCATTACTTGTATAGTGTGTCTTGTGAGCTTTTTGTTGATTATCATAGCCTCCAGCACTTGTTCAACAAGAAGGATCTCAATTTGAGGCAGCGGAGATAGTTGGAATTGCTAAAAGATTATCATATTACTATCTTGTACCATCCGAGGAAGGCCAATGTGGTGGCCAATGCGTTAAGCCGAAAGGCAGTGAGTATGGGGAGTTTGGCATATATTCCAGTTGGAGAGAGACATTTTGCAATAGATGTTCAGGCCTTGGCCAATCAGTTTGTGAGGTTGGATATTTCGAAGCCCAGTTGGGTATTGGGCTTGTGTTATTTATCGGTCTTACTTATTTGATCGCATCAGAGAGTGCCAGTATGATGATCCTCATTTGCTTGTCCTAAATGACAGAGTTCAACACGATGATGCGAGAGATGTGATTATTGGTAATTACAGATTATTGAGGATGTAGGGTCGAATATGTGTGCTCAATGTAGATGGGCTTCGAGAATTGATTATGGAAGAGGCCCATAGCTCGCGGTATTCCATTCATTCGGGTGCCGCGAAGATGTATCAAGATCTGAGACAACACTATTAGTGGCGGAGAATGAAGAAGGACATTGTGGGATTTGTAGCTCGGTGTCTCAATTGTCAACAGGTGAAATATGAGCAACAGAGACCGGCTGGCTTGCTTTAGCGGATGCATATTCCAGAGAGGAAGTGGGAGCGGATCACCATGGACTTTGTAGTTGGGCTCCCATGAACTTTGAAGAAGTTTGATACTATTTGGGTGATTGTGGATCGGTTGACCAAGTCCACACACTTCATTCTTATGTGTACTGCTTATTCTTTAGAGCGGTTGGCAGAGATCTATATCCGGGAGATTGTTCATTTGCATGGGGTCCCGGTTTCCATCATTTCAGATAGGGGCACTCAGTGTACTTCACAGTTTTGGAGGTCTGTACAATGAGAGTTGGGTACTCAGGTTGAATTCATCACAACTTTTCACCCTCAGATGGATGGGCAGTCCGAGCACACTATTCAGATATTGGAGTACATGTTGCATGCTTGGATCAATTTCTACTGCTTGCAAAGTTTGCTTATAACAATAGTTACTGATCGAGTATTCAGATGGCTCCATATGAGCCTTTGTGTAGGAGGCGGTGTAGATCTCCAGCTGGATGGTTTGAGCCAGGTAAGGCTAGACTATTGGGTACAGACTTGGTGCATGATGCTTTAGACAAAGTAAACGTGATTCGGGAGTGGCTTCGTACAGCACGGTCGAGACAAAAGAGTTATGCTGACAGGCAGGTTTGGGATGTGTCCTACATGGTTGGTGAGAAGGTTCTTTTGAAGGTTTCACCCCTGAAGGATGTTATGAGATTTGGGAAGAAAGGTAAATTGAGTCCTCGAATCATTAGGCCTTTTGAGATGCTTTGGATGATTGGGGAGGTGGCTTATGAGCTCGCATTGCAACCCAGTATATTGAGTGTGCATCCGGTATTTCATATTTCTATGCTCCGGAAGTATATTGGGGATCCGTCTCATTTTTTGGACTTCAGCACGGTTCAATTAGATGATAATTTGACTTATAATGTGGAACCGGTAGCTATTTTGGAGCGGCAGGTTCGAAAGTTGAGGTCAAAGGATATAGCTTCGGTGAAAATGTAGTGGAGAGGTCGACCCGAGTGTCACACCTCCTTTGTACCACTCCCGGAAGGGTATAAGGCATTTTTTTCCAATTTAAGTGACAATAGAAACGGGATTATTTTAATTAACATAAGAGTCGCCACTTGGAATAATTTATGGTGTCCCAAGTCACCGGTTTAAAATTCTGAATCGAAGAAATATTGACTCTATTTTACAGTCCGCGAACACAGTAATCCGAGTAAGGAATTCTGTTAACCTGGGCGAAGGTGTTAGGCATTCCCGAGTTCCGTAGTTCAAGCACGGTCTCTTTGATCATACTTGGATTATTAAAATTGTTTAATTACTCATTTTAGAACCTATGTGCATTTACCTCTTTTAATTACTCGATTATTCATAATTAAGGAAATATCTTAAAACGAGTGACGCGTACATGTACTCATTTTGTTTGGTGCATCAAGAATCATGTCATGCATACGTGTACACAATTAATCACGCTTTATTAATTAATAATATTGTTTCACCCAAAGTTGCGCGAACGCATACCTCGATTTTAATTTCAGGAATCATAACTATGTCATGCGAATGTGTACACAATCACGATAATAAATTAAAAGCCGGCCAAAAAGCTTACTAACATATTCATAAATTAAGTTATCCTATGGTTTAGAACTAAATTTACATCCACGCTATTCAACTAAGTTAGGAAAAACCTACTACTTCCACAAAATTATACAATTAACACAACTTATTAGCTTATATCTAGAAAACCTCACGTCAATTGAGAAAAAGGCACTAATTTATCTAAATAAGAGGCAAAGTAAAAGAATGTAAATTTCTTGGGAAAAGAAAAGCTGAGAAACAATAGACCCATAAGTTCCTTCGCTGATTTTTCAAGCTTTTTAAAGCAGCCGACACTCCAAGAACCCCACAATGGCGATTCTTCAAGATTTAGCTGACCATAAGTAGCCATTGCCATCTCTGTTGTACCTCGAATCGGCACCTCGAATTTGCAAACGCAGCTCAAATCCCAAACTTGACCTTGGATGAAAATGCTTTGAATTAGAAATAGAGATTCAGTGTTTCGACTGTTGTGACTATCGTAAACTTCTGCCCATTTTTAGTGTGTAAATCCGTATAGAGTATGCAAGTCAATATAATTAATATGTATCTTACAACTTGAATTCAGTGAATTAAGAGATGAAGAGAGCAAATTTGCAGCTCGAGATTGATGTAGCGGGTGTGAAGTTGACCATATACGATGAACGGAAATTGTTCCAGCCACCTCATCTAGATCCAATCTGATTCGACCTTCAACAATAGAGGCAGCAGCTGGGTTCTCTATTTCTGTTACTATTCCTTACTCCTCTATTTATGACTGGGTGTGTGTGGCTATGTTCTTTTGTGTGTGTGTTAGGTTTGTTGTTTTAATAGAGAAGAAGTTCAGGGGGAGGGTGTGTTGCATTAGCTTCCATGGAGAAGATGAAGTTGCTACCTTGCGTGTCTATCATTTTTTAGGTTGCTCGTTAGATTTAGGGGTGGGGTGGGGTCGAAGAAGATGAAAAATCAGGGGGGTCGTCTCTTTTGTGTATTGCGGTTATTTTCAGCCCTTAGGTCCTTAGGTGTATATCTTTAGCTCCTTGTATTAGGTCTAGGTATTTGTAAGGTTTTTTAGGTTAAGGGATATGGGCCTAGGAATTATGGGCTTGGGAATTATGGGCTAGATCAAAAAATTAGTCCTAAAATGGGTTGCTCGAGCCCAAGTTTTATTCTTTCCTCGCGAACGACACTAAAATATGATCTCATTTATTAATTAGTCCTACTTAAGTAAAATAACTGTTAAAATAAGACTCGCCATTAAAACAAAACTATTTTTGGTATTTTTCAAGATAAAAAATGACTACAAAACCTTAATGGAACTATTTTTTTCGTAATTTTCATTTTCTTGTAATAAAATAAAGTAAAATAGTCAAAATTAGTTAAGATAGCGATATTAGACCATAAATATTTACGTGCTAAAATATGAAAAGTCTTGGGGAGGGTAAAAAATTCAATGTCTACAACTGCATCTCTTTGATTAAAAATACAAAGTATATTTAGACAAAGAATGACTAGACAACTTTCTTGAACCGACCCTTATTTAAAGAGACCAAAAGCTAAAAGAAAGAAGAATGTGACTGAATCCTAGTATCTAAGTTGCCTGCATATCCTTGGATATAAAGGAATCAGGTCTTTTATAGTTCAGAAGTGAATGAGGTGATGTAGTATACTGAGGTGGAGAGCCGGTCGAGATGGCATTCCGTAGAGGTTCTGGTTCGCGATCTTGTTATTACATCAAAATCAAAAAAAAATAAAAAGACTAACTAAGCTTGTCAACTATTTGTTACAAGATTCATATCTATAAGTCTTCTGAAGCTTGATCTTGAGTCTTGAATGGTTCTTCATGCAGACTTTAGATTTGAACCTTGACGCTTGCTAGCCGCAGGTGCTAGTTCATTCTTCTTCAGCTTTTTCAGATCAAGACAGGACATATAGTGCTTGTGACATTAGCTATGTCTTCAGAAGCTCACATCTTTCATCAACTTCTGCATTTTGGATTCACTTCTTGCCTTTTTTTTATTATTCTGGATTGTGACTAACTTCCGTTGATCATCTCGGACTGCTGACTCGCATTCTTGCCACGAGCTTCTTTTGTTGCTGACTTGAATTGCATTCTGAAGTGAATTCCCTTATTCTACAGTTAGGCGCCTGATTGCCTATACTCAAACTGTCTTTCTTCAAAATTTCTTTCCCTTGAAACTTGAATTGTTTTCCCTTTGTTTTCCACGAAGGTGCATGATTGCTGAACTTGAACCGTCTTCCTTTGAACATTATTTTTTTCCCTTTGTTCTCCAGTGGACGCCTGATCACCAAAACAAACAATACAAACAAACTTTTCTGCCCTAGTTTGCACTAGGAAGATTTGTGAGTTGTTAGCAAAATTAGAAACCACTTATACTATTGATGCAATTATGAGAGTAAACTACATACCAGACTAGGATGTGCGTCTCCTATGAGTAAAATCCAAAAAATTTGACTAGAAAATGTGCCTGTTAAAAATAAAACCTGAATGAACCAAACTAGGAAGTGCATTTCCCAGGGGTAAAACTTGAATGAACCAAATTAGGAAGTGCATCTCCTATGAATGAACTCTCAATTGAGGAAGTGCGTCTCCTAAAAGAATAACTTGAAAGACCTTGATTAGGAAGTGCGTCTCCTATAGATAAAACTTCAATGAACCATATTAGGAAGTGCATCTCCTAGGGCTGAACATAAATGACTCAAATTAGGAAGTGCGTCTCCTACAAGTGTACCCTGAAAGACCCAGACTAAGAAGTGCGTCTCCTAGGGGTGAAACTGCAATGGCGCAAACTAGGAAGTGTGCCTCCTATGAATGAACTCTCAATTTAGGAAGTGCGTCTCCTATAGGTGAAACTTCAATGACTCAAACTAGGAAGTGCATCTGCTGTGAATGAACTCTCAATTTAGAAAGTACGTCTCTACAGGTGTATCCTGAAAGACCCAGACTAAGAAGTGTGTCTCCTATGGGTGAACCTTCAATGACTCAAACTAGGAAATGTGTCTCCTACGGATGACTCTCAATTTAGGAAGTGCATCTCCTATGGGTGAAACTTCAATGACTCAAACTAGGAAGTGCATCTCCTATGAATGAACTCTCAATTTAGGAAGTGCGTCTCCTAAAGGTATATCCTGAAAGACCCAGGCTAAGAAGTGTGTCTCCTAGGGGTGAAATTTATTGACTCAAACTAGGAAGTGCATGTCCTATGAATGAACTCTCAATTTAGGAAATGCGTCTCCTATGGGTGAAACTTCAATAACAAAAACTAGGAAGTGTGTCTCCTATGAATGAACTCTCAATTTAGGAAGTGTGTCTCCTAAAGGTGTATCCTGAAAGACCCAGACTAAGAAGTGAGTCTCCTAGGGGTGAAACTTAATGACTCAAACTAGGAAGTGCGTCTCCTATGAATGAACTCTCAATTTAGGAAGTGCATCTCGTATGGGTGAAACTTCAATGACAAAAACTAGGAAGTACGTCTCCTAGGAATGAGCTCTCAATTTAGGAAGTGCATCTCTTAAAGGTGTAACTTCAATGACTGAAACTAGAAAGTGCGCCTCCTATGAATGAACTCTCAATTTAGGAAGTTTGTCTCCTAAAAGTATATCCTAAAAGACCTAGACTAGGAAGTGCATCTCTATAGGTGAAACTTAAATGACCCAACTAGGAAGTGCGTCCCCTAGAAATGAAATCTCAATTTAGGAAGTGCATCTCCTAAAACAAAATATAACCTGACAGACCCAGACTAGGAAGTGTTTCTCCTAGGGGTGATGTGTGATCTTCTCAATAGCCTTTGTTAAGTAGAACTGGTGCATTACACCGAAAAATTCAAGCTTCCAAGCTTTGATATGAACATGGCCTTCCTCCCTATTTTAGACAAAGAAAAATTGTGAGTATAAATATGGTGATTGGTTTGTGGCCTTGACTTTGAGGCGATTTCCCCTTCACTTGCCATGATAACTTTGATTTCAACTGGGAAGACCTTTCCTGTTATCGACTAACCATTTTCTTTCACCCTTTATCACAAAAAACACCTCTGATCCATTCGAGCCCAATATCCTCTATCTATTGCATTTTTCTCATGAATTGACATTTACCGAACCTTTGCATTTCACCTAAATCCCAAAGCACATTGATTGTTTCCAACTCACTGCACATACTGTTCTTTCCTAACTTATACCACTTTGATGTGCAAGCCAAATTCTGTTTTGTACAATTGGAAAGTTGGTAGCAAATATTAAAGTCATTTCTCACTTGTTCTGACAAAATAGACTCAAGAAGGGAAATTAAACAAAATAAAAAGAATAGAGTAAGGACAATGGAAGGAGATGATTTCTAACAAGAAAACTACACACTTATCAGATATGGATACCAACTCTAATGACCGTCACATGCACCTTTGTATTAAGTGGCATAATCTGTCAAGCAAGTATAATGTTTAACTCTTATTGTACCTCTTCGCCATGAAACTGGGCTTCAATGCTCCAATTTTCCAATGTGATTAACAATCCTTATTCGACTTGTAGTGCCTGAAGTGTTTTCACCATCTAGCCACTCTCATTTTGTTCTTTCTCTCAACTTATCGTCGCCTTATAGTGCCTGTGAAGGTTTTCACCTATAATACTCTCTCATTTTTATTTTCCTTGTATAGAACGGAGTGTTGCCCCTGATGTGAGTGATAACTCTAACTCGCCTGATTTGGCTCTACTCAAAGATTGATCGGTAGGTCTTTATTTGGACCGTAATGTAGGCTTTTGGATAGGATTAGAAAAAAAGGATACCATAAAGGCTCAAAACAGCTTAAAAAGGCTCAAAGTTATAACTTTTAGAATTAGATCTCTTGCAACAACTACAATTTTTGCCCTAGTTTCTTTGCTTGGGGACTTTTGAATTTTTATTTTGATGGGACCATCCACGAGGCAGCCTACGTATCCTTAAAAGGAATCAGGTCGAACGTAGTTCATGACATAGGAATTGCTTTGTTTTTGTACTTTTCTCTCTTTTTTTTCTTTTCTCCTTTTTTCTTCGCTTTACTCTTTTTTCCATTTTTTTTCTCTTATGTATCATATTTCTATACTCTGCTTCTGATACCAAAAGAGGGATATGAAAGAAAATAAATTGGCTCAAAGGAGCAACAAAGGATAAAGTGTTTAGATATCAGAATAAAATGCCTTTGTCATTCCAATCTTCAAAGCATGCCAAATACAAACAACACAATTAAACAAACCGAAGAAATCATACATAATATCTTTTGACTGCATCAAAATTGATAACCATATCCACACATTTTCCTTCTACATCTGTTAAATACAAAATGCCATTGGACAAAACTCTCGTTACCACGAATGACCCTTGCCAATTTTGGACAAGCTTGCCTTTAGCTTCAAACTGATGCAGCAGGATGCATTTAAATAGTGTTTCTTTATGTTCTATCTACCCCAATTTCACACAATTCAAGCTTGGATTAATCTCAAAATGCCTTTACTTATTTCCCTCAAATGTCCCTATCATCTTCAAAATTGTTTCATTATTTCATGACTAAACTAACTTTTAAGACCAGGCTGAGAATTACGCATGCATGTCATGTCACTAGAGTCCACAGGAAAAGAATTATAAAAGTAAAGAGAACTAAATAAAAATGACTAGTAATAACAGAAAATAGAAAATTACATTGGATAGACAGTGAAAGGGGAGACAAGAAAAATAAACTGAGGTACAACCCTGGAACAAAACCAGACAACACTAAACGAGATACTACGACTAAACAAACTGGGCAAAATAAAAGGATAGAAGGGTTCGAGTCACAAGACAACATCCAGATTACAACCCTAAAAATAGCCCGAAAAATAGAAATACAACAAAATAAACCACCAAGACTCCTACCCATCTAGACAAGAGATGGAGTGTCTTTCTAATTACCAAGCACAACATCTTAGCCACCGAGTTCCACATTAATATTGCCAAGACCATTACCAACTTCAATATCATTAACTTCAGTCATCAAGTTCCCAAGAGGATTCTCATATTCCCCGTCACTATTCTTGATCACAATTATCTCTTCTTGAATCATTCTTTCTATTTCCCTTTTCAAAGAATGACAATCTTCAATACTATTCATTGGAAATTAGAGTGGTACATGCATCGTACAGTAAAATTAAAACCCTTTGCATATGGGTCTAGAATATAGCCGATGAGTGGCTCAATCAGGCCAGAATGCTTTAACTTTTCAAACAAGCTTGTGTAGGACTCCCCGATTGGCGTAAAACTATTTCTTTGCCTTCATTCACCTACCTACCCATATTTTATAAGGTTGTTGGGTGCTCAAAAATGTTGTGAAGGCAAGAATACGTTATGCGGTGCTACCGCACGCCATAGGGAGTGACCTGGTGGTTGGACAGATAACCGGACATTGTTCGGATGATAATACTGAGGTGGATTATGTGGAGCTCGGGGATAGGTTTCGGGTTGGGGTTGGGGTTGAGGCTGGGTATATTGGTGAGGTGGACCCTTTGGACCATGTCTTGTCTCTGAAACAATCATGGCAACATCATCGTGTTCTTTTTGACCCAGCAAGCTTCCTGTGTCATTCTGAATTGCTCGTGTTCTTGCTTTTAAAGCAGAATAGTTCATGATCTTCCTTGACTTTAACCCATATTCTACCATTTCTCCCATTTTTACCACATCATTAAAAGACCTACCTACAGCTTAGATCAAATGCCCAAAGTAAGTTGGCTCTTGAGCGTAAAGATAGTACTCGACCATCTCTTTTTCTTCCATTTGGGGATTGACTCTGGTAGCTTTTTCTCTCCATCTAAGCCCGTATTCCCTAAAGCTTTCATTAGATTTCTTTTCCATCGTAGAGAGGGACATGCAATTCGGGACAATTTCTATATTGTACTGAAAGTGCCTGACAAAGGCCTAAGCTATATCGTCCCACGTGTACCACCTGTTACCATCTTGGCGGGTGCAACACTCCAGAGCTACCCCACTCATACTTTAACTAAAATATGCAATTAATAATTTGTCTTTCGCCTCTCATCTTACTGCAGTAACCTCTCAAATGGGCCACGGAATCTCAGTGCCCGTCATACAAATCAAACTTTGGCATCTTAAACCCAGCATGCAGTTGGACGTCAGGAAACAAGTACAAGTCTTTGTAAGCCATGCTCATTATGCTCCATATCCCTTGCATGTTTCTTAAAGACTACTCTAAGATTTTCACCTTCCTGGATATCTCATCTTGCTCCATTTTTCTTAATAGGCTTTTCAGTTTCACCGGGAGGCTCAAAATGAGGAGTGTGAGAATATGGATCTGAGACTTTAAAAGTTGGTTCTGGAGCATAGTGTTGGGCATCGAGGACTTTGAGCACAGTCTCGTTAGAGGATAGAGGAAAAATAGCTGGTGGAGGAGCTTCAAAACATGAGTGGTCACAAGAGCAGGATATGAGGTGATTCGGGGGGGTGTAGTATGAAAAGGTTGTGGGGAGATATCAGCAACATTAGGAATCTAGAATTGTTAAAGTGGTGGGATAGTTGTAGGGTTTTCAGTGTAGTTAGTGGGGAATGAAGGTGGAGGATGCCCCCTGATCCAAGACTAATACAATTTTGTCATCTGCTATTTCAACATTTTGACCTCCGCTTTCAATTCAAACTCCGACTCCACAAACTCCCTCGATAGGCCAACAACTCTTGTGTCCAAGTCTTTGCTAGCCATGGCTACCTTACTCTTTGACCTTACATTGTATGGAAGAGTTTTCACTTTATGAATCACAAACCAACCTCCCTTCTGCTCAATGAAGATAACAAAAGGAACAAAATGGGGACATCCTGTTAGCGTTAGGGCATTTAACAGCAGCGAACATCACATTGTGTGCAATGCACCTAGAAACAATTAACGGTTTAAAAACAAAATGACTTCGAGGGCCACAAGGTCACTTGGCATCTTCCCAATATTTTTTTTTCAATCCTCTCTCTTTCTTTGCTTTTCTAGCACTTTCTTGTTAATTTTCCTTCCTTTTATTTTTTGCTAATTGTCACTCTTTTCTTCCCTCTCATTTCTCACATCCCATAATTTCACCCCCTTTTTTCTTCTTTCTTACTTTTCTTATTTAATAATAAAGAAAAGATCCGATCGAACCCTATGTAGGTCGCACACGTATCATAACGCCGCATAAATCAGATCTTTGCGTAGTTCGGAAAGATCGGGAATAAATGAAATAAACTAACATTTTTTTCTTTTTTTTACGTTAATGAATATTATTATGAGAAAAGAGAAATAAAAGAAGCAAATTTATTTTTTTGAAATAAATACTCTATGGGAAATTAGTAAGGAAAAATCCTAGAAGAGAAAAATATTTTTGGATTCTTTTTTTTTTTTGGGAAGGAAATCCAAAGACTAAACCAACGAAAAATATTTTAAATTTTTATTTGATATCCCGAAAGAAATATTTCGAAACGAGAAATGAAGATAAAAAAATATTTTTGAATTTCAGTTTTTCATTACCTAAAGGAGAAATTCTAAGGATAAACAAAAGATAAAATATTTTTTCTGTTTACAATGTTCTTAAGTTCCAATAAAATAAAACTTTTTTTTGTTTTTTTTTTTAAAAAACATTTCCCAAAGAGGAACCTCAAAAGATAATATTTCTGGATTTTAAAATTAATATCTTAAAGAAAACTTTTAAAAATATACTAAAAGAATTTTTTTTTATTTTTTATCTTAATATACTAAAGAAAATATTAAAAAAAATTATTTTGAGTTATAGATATTAATTTCCTAAAGGAAAAGCCACTTAAAATTCTCATCTTTTTTTTTCAATTTCTAGGAGTAGTATTTCTAAGGAAACTTCTAATAGCAATATAAAAATGCAAATTTTTTTTTTTAGATTTTGATTTACAATACATTTTTCAAATACAAAAAAAAAAAAAAAAAAAAAAAAGTACAATGACAAAAGACTCGATACTACTGTACAAAAATAGAAAGTAAAAGACAATATAAAAAATAAAATAGACTCAAAACATAAAAAAATAAATAATATAATATAAAAAATCTCCTTAAGCAACTCCTGAATGAGCGATCCTGCCTGAATGTGTCGGGGTATCTGCCATGCTCAAACTCCGGTAAATAGTCCCACACCTATATGAAAATCTTTAACCAACAATCTATGAGATAATAACACTCCCTATTAGACACATGCAAGATATGATTGAGGCTATTTTTGGAAAATAACTTATGTGGCCGAAAGGTGGCTAGAAGTGCAAAATTTGGCTAAGACCCCGCAAAGCCAAGAGCCTAAGATTTACTAGAAGACCAGACCCTATGTAAGTAGCCTATGTATCATGCCCCGAGAGACGAGAATCAGGTATGCGTAGTTCGGCCATATTGGATACGTACAAGAATTAAAAAATAAACTAATTTAGAGAAAATATTTTTTTTTCTTTTTTTTGAAAAATGATGAAACATGTAAACTTTTTTTGGATATTCTTTTTCCTCTTTTTTTTATTTATTTATTTTTTGTATCTTTTTTCTTATCAAAAATGTGATAGAAAACATAACTAAGCCCTACTTGCTTTATTTTCACACTTGCACTCTTTTTTCTTTTTTTTTATTTGCCCCCAACTATCATTGGTCCGCCAAATGACCCTTTTACCCTTAAAAAAATGCAAGTAGCACATAGGATGCATCAAGATGGTCTATTTTTTTTGGGTACACCTGTCCTAGACGGACCCAACCCTATGTTGAGTCCCCAAAGTCAAATGCATATGATGCAAACATACGTGCCTATTAGGGATCTGGCATGAGGTTACGTTCTTCTAAGTTCACTTGCTTTGGAAAGAGTTGACTTCTTCCGGTGCAGGATAGCCACTGACACTTCCGATTAATTAAGATATAGGGAAAGGCTCTAGACTTGGGTTACTAGAGCGGACAACTGGGGCCAAAGAGGGGGTAACGTACCGGGAGCACTAAAGTCTACCCAGCCTTGTTGCTTGCCCAGCCTCGTTCTATTTGGTATAATTTCTACAGAAAAAGCGGGTCATGCGAACATGTGCATCATTTTCAGAAGACTTAGAGGGGTGGCATAAGAAGACAATCATATACAATTCAAACAATATTAAAGCGGTAAACAGATAGCATTTAGCACAAAAGGTTCACAAAATACAGTAATATCAACAATAAATAAAGCCAAGAAAAATCATATTAACAAGCTCAAATTCTTGAACCCTGAACCAAAAGTTCTGGGTTCTTGTCCCCAGTAGAGTCGCCAGAGCTGTCACACCTCCTTTTTATTACACTCGGAAGGGTATAAGGGAGTTTTTTCCAATTTAAGTGACAATAAAAATTGGAGTATTTTATTTAACATCAGATTCGCCATGTGGGATAATTTATGGCGTCCTAAGTCACCGGTTTATAATCCCGAATTGAGAAAAAATTGACTTTGTTTTACAGTCTGTGAACACAGAAATCCGAGTAAGGATTTCTGTTAATCTGGGAAAAAATGTTAGGCATTCCCGAGTTTCGTGGTTCTAGCATGGTCGCTTTGATCATACTTGGCTTATTAAAATTGTTTAATTACTTATTTTAGAACCTATGTGCATTTACCTCTTTTAATTACTCGATTATTCATAATTAAGGAAAAATCTTAAAATGAGTCACGCGTTCGTATACTAATTTCATTTGGCACGTCAAGAATCATGTAACGCGTACGTGTACACAATTAATTATGCTTTATTCATTAATAAGATTGTTTCACCAAAAGTTTCGTGAACGCTTACCTCGGTTTTAATTTCTGGAATGATAACTATGTCATGCGAACGTGTACCAAAATCTTGATAACAGATTAAAAGCGGGCCTAAAAACATACTAACATATTCATAAATTAATTTATCCTATGGTTTAGGACTAAATTTACATCCACGCTATTCAACTAAGTTAGGAAAAACTTCCCACTTTCACAAAATTATACAATTAACAAACCTTATTAGCTTATATCTTAAAAAACTCATGTGAATTGAGAAACAGAGCAATAATTTATCCAAATAAGAGGCAAAGTAAAAGAATGTAAATTTGTGGGGAAAAGAAAAGCTGAGAAACAACAGACCCATAATTTCCTTCGCCGATTTTTCAAGCTTTTTGAAGCAGCCGACACACCGAGAACCCCACAATGGCGATTCTTCAAGATTCAGCTGGCCCTAAGCAGCCACTACCATCTTTGTTGTACCTCGATTAAGCACCTTGGATTTGCAAACGGACAACTCGAAACCCAAACTCGAACTTGGACGAAAATGCTTTGAACTAGAAATAGAGATTCAGTGTTTCGACTGTTTTGACTATCGTGAACTTCTGCCCATTTACAGTCTGCAAATCTGTATAGAGTATGCAACTTAATATAATTAGCATGTATCTTACAACTTGAATTCAGTGAATTAAGAGATGAATAAGTGCAAATTTGCAGCTTAAGATTGATGTAGCAGTTGTGAACTTGACCATATACGACGAACGGAACCTCGAACGGAAATTGTTCTGGCCACCTCGTCCAGATCCGGTCCGATTCGACCTTCAACAATAAATGCGGCTGCTAGGTTCTCTATTTCTATTACTTCTCCTTACTTCTTTGTCTATAACTGGGTGTGTGTGGCTCTTTAGGTGGTCGGAGTCTATGTTCTTGTGTGTGTATTAGGTTTGTTGTTTTAATAGAGAAGAAGTTGAGGGGAGGGTGTTCTGCATTAGCTACCATGAAGAAGATTAAGCCACTACCTTGTGTGTCTAGCATTTTTTAGGTTACTCGTTAGATTCAGGGTTGGGGTGGTGTCGAAGAAGATGAAAAATCAGGGGGTTCGTCTCTTTTGTGTATTACGGTTGTTTTCGGCCCTTAGGTCTTTAGGCGTATATCTTTAGCTCCTTGTATTACGTCGAGATATTTGTAGGGTTTTTTAGGTTAAGGGATATGGTCCTAGGAATTATGGGCTAAATCAAAAAATTAGGCCTAAAATGGGTTGCCCAAGCTCAAGTTTTATTCTTTCCCAACGAATGACACTAAAATAATATCTTATTTATTAATTACTCCCACATAAGTAAAATAACTGTTAAAATAAGACTAACCGTTAAAACAAAACTACTTTTGGTCCTTTTCAAGATTAAAAATGAGCACAAAACCTTAATGAAACTATTTTTTTGTAATTTTTATTTTCCTGTAATAAAATAAAATAAAAGAGTTAAAATTAGTTGAGATAGCGATATTATGCCTAAATTAAATATTTACGAACTAAAATATGAAAAATCTCGTGGAGGGTTAAAAATCACATAACTACACCGTGGAGGAGGCTACCTAAGAGACCGAGCGGGAGATGCGGAGTAGATATCCTTACCTATTCGAGGCTTCAGGTATGTTTCTTGACTCATTCAAGGACAAACATTTGTTTAAGAGGGGGAGGATGTAATGATTCGGCTGGTTGTTTCATGATTTACCACTCTATTTTCCTCATTTCTTCTTATTATTATCTAGGGTAGATGTATTATCTGTTATCGGGTTGGTTGGTTCGGGTTCGGAGAGATTTTGGTAACATTTGAGACACTTAGTCTCTTTTAAGAAAGCTTAAGTTGGAAAATTCAACTGAATGTTGACTTATGTGAAATAGGGCTCAGATGTAAATTTCGATGATTTGGATAGCTTCGAGAGGTGATTTGGGACTTAGAAGTGTGATCGAAATGTGTTTTGGAGGTCTGGAGTAGATTTAGGCTTGAATTAGCGAAATTGAAATTTTGGCGTTTCCGGTTGATAGGTGAGATTTTGATATACGGGTCATTCTAGTAGGGGTCAATCAGCGGTGCAATCGACGATTCCGTGCCTTTTCCTATCAAGTTGTCCGCTTGAGGGTACCAGTCTAGAATCTTCTAGAAATCCCATTCAAAAATCAAATATGCATGCATCATCTCTAAACCTAGTATGAGTTAGAACGCTATCCACGCAATAACTCACTAAGACAAACCTTGTCCAAACTCTGCCAGGGTTTCCATAATCGCAATGGACACAATGATGATTTGTGCATCATTTGGAGAAATCATACTAATATGTTTATCATAACGTGAAAATAGTTGAATCTAGAGGGGCAAGGGCTAACTTTAACTATTTTGCATAAATGAGGCACGAGGTCCCCAGGTTCGGCATGGTTCGGAATATCCTTCCCTTACTACTAGGACTAGTGGGAAAATCTTGCACCAATTGACAAAAACCAAGTGAAAAGAGTTCTTGGAAATTACCTTCTTTGCTAGACATTCAATCAAATAATATACTAATCGAGGCCACTACTCTGTTCAGGGATAAAAGGAGGGTTGTTTTCCGTTACGGGGATTTAGAAATGACTCCCCTTCTAGAGGAAATAGGGGGCTTTGCTGGACTTCCTTAGGACAGCCCTGATCTGTTGGTACCTAAAAATCTCAGTTCTCGAGGGTTTCCAGAAATGATGGGTTTTAGAAAGAATGATGAGTGGTCTTCCTGAAGAAGTCTTACATACCCTTCGACTTCCTTTACAAACGTTATGGGCACAGCAAATCCTATCGCCTTTACCATGATGAGTGTGCCATTACTTTGTTGGGTTGGACTCAACGTCAAATTTTTCTGTTCATTATCTGTTTTCTTGGGATGTTGGTATTCCCAATGCAAGGAGAAAGGTTTCACACCTGTTTAGCCGTGGTTACCAAGACCCTAATAGAAGGAATTGAGTGACATACGTAAACTATTATCTCAATAATCATAGCAGAGATATATTGAGATTTGGACCGCTGCAATAAAGGATATAGGCATTTGAGGGTTGTAATTTGCTACTACAAATATGGCTGTTGGAACATCGTCAAAGGGGACAATACCGATAAGAATTTTCGCGACGATCGTAGAATGACCACATAGATTTACACCACTCAAGAATGATGACTTTCATCTGGGATAGGTTTGCACAACCAGGAAATGTTGTGGGATGGGTACGCTTCTTTAGCAATTTGACCGGCGACACGGTCCATTGGATATTTGAATGGTTCTCTCAAATTTGGACCTCATTATAATGTATTCTTGGCCGAGTGCATCTCGTTCCGTGATGGCCGAGTTCAATTGTTCCCCGAGTTCATCATTTAGCCGAGACCACTTGTCGGCTTTGTCCTTTGCCACCTGGAGCTGGTCCCTGATCGATGCCAGCTCCTCTTTTGTGGCCACTTTTTTCGAAGCCAACAAGTATCATTCCCCTCAACGTCTCGACCATCCTTGACCTCATCCATCTCAGCGCAAAGTTGTTCGATCAAGTCTAACTTCTCTTAGACCTGCGAATTTTCATTGTTAGTTGTCACGAGTAGCTTCTCATTTTTAGCCTCAAAGATCCTAACCTTTTCAACCATATCAGCATGATCCCATTTCACGGTCAAGGCCTCCTTCTGAGCCTTTTCCATCTCGCCCTAGAGAGTTGGGAGATCCTTAATAGCCTCATTTTGTTGATCATTGAGAGCCCTATACATGTCCTTCTTCCGGATTTACTCTTTGAGCTCGAACTCAAGCTAGGTGATTTCCAAGCGAGATCAAAGGAAACTTTCATGTTGAAGCACCAAAGCCTAAAAGACGATGAGGTCATTATAACATGTTAAGCAAAAATAAGCGAAGGATGAAAAGGATAGACCTCTTACCTAGTTCACTGCCTGTTTTGCCTCAATAAAGAGGATCGATGCGTCTACTTCGTTCATCTTTGCCTTGTCCTCCTCGGTCACCAGACAACAAAGGTAGCTGGCCATGCCCACCAGAGTAGACTGCGCTCGAGCATCTGATGGGATAGTAAAAACGAATGTCCTTTTACATTCGGGATCCACACTCGGGGTAAAGAACTACCTTAATAGTTTCGATATCTTGCTCGACTCTCTCGTTCTCGAACGCACATGCTTTTTTGGGATGTCCAAGTGACCGATCCCGGAGTAGTCCTCCAACGCAGTCGTATCCATGATGTCAAAAAACATGCTGAGGGCATCAATTGGGCCCGGTGCCATCTCGTTTGATTTCTCTTTGTCAGCTTGAGCCTTTTCAAATATAAACTCAGTATGGGATAGTATATCTGTGTTGATGACACCATATACTTCTTTCGGGGTAGGGGCGGCTTCTCAGAGATTGTGGCCTCTGACTTTCCTTCTGTTTCCTGATCTAGAGGGGGATCGACCTCTTGGCCACCTTTTTTGGTTACCGCCTACTCCCCCTCGTTGATGGTCAACTCGTGAACAATGAACTCAAGGTCATCATCCTCTGGGTAATCCCTAAGCTGGTAGAGGGAATCATGGTCCGGTACCCTAGACTTGGCGCTCTTTATTGTTGCTTTTTCGGACCAGGATGGCCACCCTTTTCTTCTTCACCTCAGCATCTGCGGACCCCTAGGATTTCCTCTTCGTCTTCTTCTTTTTCTCCTTTTTTGTTGCAGCCTCAGGTTGTCTCGAAGTAGAGGGTTCAGCGAGAGATGACGGGTTATTTTCCTCATCGAATGGCCTATGTTCGGTGGTCTTGGGAAAACCTGTTAGAATGAAGAAGACTTAGCGAAAATGCAAGTCAAGTGTATGAGTGTAATCATTAGGGAGAGAACCTCACCATGGGAACGTTCGTCCCACTTGCCTTTCGAGAGCTTGCGCCATGTGCGCTCGAAGTAAGACATTTGTTTGTAGATCCCTTCAATCCACTCCTTGAAGCGAGGGACTGCATCAGGAACCTAGGCAATTGATACATAACAATGAACTCATGCAATTAAGAAAAGGATAAAAGAGAATGCCAAATACTCAAGAAGTAAAAGCCTTACGGGATGCGTTCAACTGTTTGGGGAATGATAGAAATTCAGAGGGAATAAGGTCTTCAGTTTTCACCCAAACGAACCTCCCTGCCAATCTTGATCTCGATCCTCCTCGATGCTCTAGAATGGATGCTTACTTGCTCGGTGAATGAGCTTGATCAACCCGTCTTGGAAGATTAGGGGACTGTAGAGACAAAGAAGATGGACGAGGGTGAACCAACGTTTTTCGGTGTTATTTCCAATATACAGAGGACGATTACAATCCTCTAAAAGGGAGGGTAAATCTGCCTAAGGCAGACTTCATACCTTTTGCAGAAGTTGAGGACTAAGGATCTATCAGGCGCGAGCGTGAAGGGATAAGTGTAAACACTTAGGTACCCCTTCATGTGATTGGTGATTATTTTTGGGCCCGGGGATGACCACCTCCTTGCCCTCCCAGTTACAATCTACCCGAACTACGCGGAGTGACTCATGAGTAACAGAGCATATGTACTTACATGCTCCCTAGCCTCGGTCTTATTGACTGGAGGCCTTCTTGACGTTGAGGTCATTCTCAATAGAGAAGCCCCCGGGGATGAAAATCCTCAAAGGAGGCTCATGGGCTACCTTGGGAATGGCCACTTTAGCATTTGTGGCCGGGTTGGAAGATGAAGGGGAAGTTTGCTAAGGCATAAATTTTTGGAATTTTTTGCCATCAGATTCTAGAAAATATGAATGTTTGAAGAAAATATTTGAAGATTTAAAGATGGGATGAAGATATGAAGGTCTGGGTTGAATATTCAAAGAGAAAGTATGAAGATTTGAGGATAAAGATATGAAGTTCTAAGGAGCAATATATAATGATTTTGAAGAGGTTAAAGGTAAGTGGAGAAATTGAGGGTAAATCAAAGAGCTCTGGAATCGAAAAGTGGAGGAGTGAAAACGGTATCGTAGTTTCTATAGAGGAAGTACAATCAATGCGTGATGTTTCACATTTAAGGACAGTAAACCGGCGACTAACACGGGTCCGAAGTTAGAACGATGCAACTGATGGGACAGTTTTTTTACCCGTCAACTCGATTTTAACATACGAAGAAAGTAACTAAGGTTCATTTATCGCTTCTTGTCTCTTCAATAAATCTACCCTAAGAAAAATGAGGGGACTATCTGTGTACGGGTAAAATTGGGGGAAATGTCTAGCCCAATTCTCTGATGACAGAACGAAAGGGGGCATGGATTTGTGAGATTATAATCGAGGCTAGAGACCCTTCATATCGAGACCCAGAGACAATGAACTATATTCGATGTAATTCAGACAATATGTTTTCCTAAATTTTGGAAAAAAATAAAAAATTACATAAAAATAATAATCGCTTTGTATATGGTAAATCATTTAGTAAATTAAACATTTATACAAAAACTATTTATTCTCCTAGTAATACAATTCATTTTTGGAATAGTATTCGTACAGACTTCTCATTTTATCTTGAGGGCCAACTTTCGAATGGGTTTTTTACCAGCGCACGACATGGTAATTGGTAAGGGCCAGTTTGATTTTTTTTTTGAAATATTTTAACACTATAGCTAGTTAAGACAGATCGAACGTGTTACGGGCTTTTTGGAAGTCATTAGCAACAAATTGGAGAAGGTATCTTGATAATACTCCGAGGAAGGTGCAAGCGCATTAGGAAGCCACTAATGAGTCTCATATACATCCAATAACGAGGTCGTATGCTAAAGAGCTTCAAGATTAGTTGGACTTAATTGAACATCAAAAAGTAAATTGTGCTAGAAGGAGAGCTAAACTGCTTAGAGATGCCTTACAAACATTTTAACGCGCTTGTAACAACATCACAAGATTATCCGAAATTAACTTAGACCAAAGAAGTTGGTAAAATCGTAGTTTACTTTGGGAAAAATCTATTCCAAATCAATGATTTGGTTTTACTTAAGTCATTTAGCTAGTAATGGTAGTGGAAGACTCCAAATCAATGACCTGGTTTTATTTTAAGGCAAATTCACTAGGCAAGTTACCTAGGGCTAATGTTTATATTGTAATAACCCGGCTAGTCGTTTCATGAGTTACTGCTCTATTTTTCCCGTTTCTGCTTCTTATTGTCTTGTTCAGTTATATTGTCTGTTATCGGGTTGGTTGGTTTGGGTTCGGAGAGGTTTTGGTAAGGTTTAAGACACATAGTCTCTTTTGAGAAAGATTGAGTTGGAAAAGTCAACCGAATGTTGACTTATGAGAAATAGGGCTCAAATGTAAATTCTAATGATTCAGATAGCTTCGGGAGGCGATTTGGGTCTAAGGAGTGTGATCGGAATGTGATTTAGAGGTCCGGAGTATATTTAGGCTTGAATTGGTGAAATTGGAAGTTTGGCATTACCGGTTGATAGGTGAGATATTTATATAAGGGTTGGAATGGAATTTCAAAAGTTATAGTAGGTACATTGTGTCATTTGGGATGTTTGTGTAAAATCTCGGGTCATTCGGACAAGATTTGATAGACCTTTTTTTTAAAAAAGCGAAATTTGGAAGTTCTAGGAGTTCTTAGGCTTGAATCCGATGTAAATTTGGTATTTGATGTTGTTTGGAGCATTTCGAAAGATGGAACAAGTTTGAATGATGTTATGGGATATGTTGGTATATTTTGTTGAGATCCCAAGGGCCTCGGGCAAGTTTCGGGTGGTTAAATGGATCAAATTTATGTTTGGAAAGTAGCAGTTTTTGCTGGTATTTTGTTGCAGACATTTTTGCTCTTCGTGATTGCGTAGAGGGGATCGCGATCGCGTAGGCTAATTTGGGGTTGGGGTGAAGTTGTTCTATGCATTCGCATACAGGAGGCCACTATCGCCGATGTTTGAGAAATTGTGCTTCGTGAACGCGTGAGGCAAGACGCGGTCGCATAGCTTTGGGAGATTAAGTTTCGCGAATGCGAGTGTATTTACCCGATCACGTAAGCTGAAATTATGGGCCTGCGGAGTTGTGCTTCTTGATCGCGATGGGATTCCCGCTATCGGGATTAAGTAAATTTAATAGCTGGGCAGAATGTTTAAAAAGGCCATTTTTGTGATTTTTGGGCTATATTCACCATATTTGACTCGGTTTTGTAGCTTCTTGAGGGAGATTGAAGAGGGAATCAAAGAGAACTTCCTGGAGTAAGAATTATGGAATTAATACATGATCCTATTGTGATTTCTACCTAATTAAACATGAAATTTGGGGGATTTGAAGCCTAAAATTAGGGAGTTAGGGTTTGGGAACTTGAGACCTTAATCTAGGGGTTTGAGGGGCCATTTGTGGTCGGATTTTGATATTTTTGATATTTACAAACACGTGGAAGTATAAGGATTTCATTGATGTGGTCTTTATCAAATTTCGAGAAGTGGTCCCCGGGGTCGGGTTCGACCAATTTTGGGATTTTTGGTATAATTTGATTATTTTCTCATGGGCTTAGTTCCCTTAGCTTATTCTAGTGTTATGATTCGGAGTTTGGATAATTTCGATGCGATTTGAGGCCGAGGCTATAGGAAAAGGCATCTCAGAGTAATATTTCATCCGGTTTGAGGTAAGTAACTATTGTAAATCTGGAACTGAGGGTATAAACCCCTAGTATTTCGTGTTATTTTAATGAATGAGCTTACGCACATGCTAGGTGATGAGCATATGGACATGCACCAGTAGGTATTGTGACTTGGTCCATCCAATAGTGACTATTAAGCCACGTATTTGATTTGAAATCTTATGATATCACGTATTTTAGATATTGATGCTATATAATGGGTCGTATACCTTTTTTTGGGGCTTTGTCCGACCTTTTGAGACCCTTAGGGGCATTCTTACTATTTTTCCTCACTCGATTTGTTTGAAAGCATATCCTCAGTCATGTTTTACCTATTTATTGTTGAAACCTGGATTTTATCACTCTACTTCTTAAATGTGAACAACTATTTCGGCTGAGTTTACCTGATTTCCACTGTTATGCCCGAGTGGCTGTGAGGTTAATACCTGAGAGAAGTTGAGGATTTAATCGTGAGGATTGTATATATATGTGTGTGTGTGTGTGTGTGTGTTGGATCGGGTTGCGCGACGCAGCGACATGACTCTTTGGTTTTAGGACCTCCTCCGGAGTCTGTACACCCCCAATGAGTGTAGTCGACTATAAACTATGGATCAGGCTGCTCGCCGAAGCGATTATTATGATTATTACTATTATGAGATATTATTGAGCCAGAGTGTTGAATGGTAGTACTCGGTGACGAGAGCTGAGTCACGAGTGACTGAGAGGCTATATTTGTGACTGATACCTTGCCCGAGGGGCCTATTTATGACATTATTGCTGATTTCACTCTTCTTTTATACTGAGCCTCTGTTGAAAACTGCTAAGTAAATGATTTTAAAGTATTTCAACTGAAACTAATGTTTTTTTACAAAGTGTTGTCTTTTAAACTATTTAGTTTGACTTGATATTCAGTTGTATGCTCTTTTACTTTATTTTTAACTACTCGTCACTGCACTCAGACCTTATGTGCTTTAGCTACTTACTAAGTTGGCATACTCACATTACTCTCTGCACATTGTGTACAGATTCAGGTGCCCGAGCGGCAGAGTGAGGCTTCCCAGCATATTCAGAGCATATCGAAGGCTGCAATGTAGTTGCATGGTGTTCGCAGCCTTGATTTCCTCCTTCCTATCCTTGTTTTCCACATTTTTAGACTTATCATGTATTAGACGGTCGGACTGGTTTATTTAGAGGTTCTAGACTTGTGACACAAGATGGTTGGGCTGTGTTTGGATTTATTGTTACACTTTATTTCCATATATTTCAGTGATTTAAATATCTCTCATGTTAAATTTGAAGCTTAATCGGTATTAGAAAAATGGTTTATTAAAAGGAATTTACTATGGTTAATTCTTTGGGTTGGTTTGCCTAGTATTGTGATAGGCGCCATCATGACCGGGGTATTTGGGGTCGTGGCAAGTTGATATCAGAGCCTAGGTTACATAGGTCTTGCGCGTCATAAGCCGGTTTAGTAGAGTCTCGCGGATCGGTATGGAGACGTCTATATTTATCCTTGGAGGCTACAGAACCTTTAAGAAAAACATCTCATTCTTGAATACCTGTCGTGCGAATCTTTTAATTTTAGTACTAAACTTTTGTTATTCTTTTCTCTCACAGATGGTGAGGACACGAGCTACCGGTCCGGATGGACGACTACTAGTACTACCAGTTGGGGCCACTAGGGGGCGAGAACGCGGTCGAGGTTGTTGTAGGGGCAGGGGTGTAGCTTGTAGAGCAGCTAAGGAAACCTGCAGATTCGCCAGCCACCCCAGTTCAGGGTCA
Source organism: Nicotiana glauca (assembly GCA_026770625.1). Lineage (NCBI taxonomy): Eukaryota > Viridiplantae > Streptophyta > Magnoliopsida > Solanales > Solanaceae > Nicotiana > Nicotiana glauca. The sequence goes on along the minus strand of MU763125.1, from coordinate 22,524 downwards.
GGTTCCAGTTGCGGACGCTCTAACAGCACTAGCTTAGGAACCGATTGTGCCTATTGTGACTTTAAGCCTTCAGGAGGCTCTAGTTCAGATTCTATCAGTTTGCACTGGTTTGGTTCAGGCTGTCTCAGTTACTATGGCTGCAACTTCTTCTCAAGTTTGGGGTTACACTCAGACTCACGCCGCCCACACACCCGATCAGGTTGTTTAGGGGTTGTAGACACTAGAGGCACCACTAGCCCAGTTGGTGGCAGCTGCTCAGGGTTACGTAGCTCCACCTATGCTAGAGGACGAGAAATGCGGATTGGAGAGGTTTGGCACACTCCAGCCTCCTACTTTTAGTGGTGCAGAAGGCGAAGATGCCTAGGGTTTCTTGGATAGATGTCAGAGGACTCTTTGCACTACGGGTATTCTGGAGACCAGTGGGGCTGCATTCATGTCATTTTTAGTTTATGGGATGTGCCTTCACTTGGTGGGAGGCTTATGAGAGGCGTAGGCCTGTTGGTGTGGTGCCCCTTACTTCGCAGCAGTTCTCCACTCTCTTTTCTGGAGAAATATGTGCCATAATCCCCCATGGAAGAGCTGCATAGGTAGTTTGAGCAGTTGCGACAAGAGGATATGGCTGTTACATAGTACAAGATGAGGTTTTTCGAGTTAGCTCATCATGCTATCTGGTTGGTTCATATAGATCAAGAGAGGATCAGGACGTTCGTTGATGGCCTCACATATTAGCTATGAATTCTCATTACTAGGGAGAGGGTGTCAGGTTCTATTTTTGAGGAGGTTGTTGACATCACCCACGAGATTGAGTCAGTTCGTCACCAGGAGTGAGAGGAGAGGGAGGCCAAGAGGCCTCGAGGATCTGGTAGCTATGGTGGTGCTTCTTCGAGGGGTTAGTTTCAGCACAAAAAGGGTCGTCCATACAGGCAGGCTCAGTCAGCTCGCCCAGGTTATTGTGGGCCATCGTCGGGTCATGGGTCTCACAGTTCTCGTCAGGTACATTTATCACTCAGTGCCTTTCTAGTTCAGAGTTCGGCCTGTGCTCCATCAGTTCAAGGCTCTTCTTTGCCAGGTGCATCTGATAGTCATCCTGGAGCTAGGGGTTCCCTTCAGTTCCAGACTCCAACACCAGGGAGTTATTATGGGTGTGGAGAGTTTGGGCATATGAGGAGGCAGTGTCCTCGTCTTCTTGAGGGTCTGTCTCAACAGAAGGGAAACCCTCAGCTTCAGCTCCAGTCACTTCACCACCCACTCAGGCCGCTAGGGGTGGGGGTTAGTCAGCTAGGGGTCGCCACGGAAGGGGAGGTCGATCAGGTGGTGGTCAGGCCCATTTCTATGCACTTCCAGCTAGACCTGGTGTTGTTGCTTCAGATGCGGTGATTATAGGTATTATCTCATTCTGCCGCAGAGACGCCTTTGTGTTATTTGATCCAGGCTCTACATTTTCTTACGTGTTATCTATTTTTCCCATTATTTGGATACGCCTTGCGAGTATCTCATTTCTTCTATTCATATCTTTACTCCTATGGGCAATACTGTTATGGTAGACCATGTATATCGGTCGTGTATTGTGTCTATTGAGGGTCTGGAGACATGAGTGGATCTTCTGTTATTATGTTTGGTAGATATCGATATGATATTGGGCATGGATTGGTTATCTCCATGCCGGGCTACTCTGGACTGTCATGCAAAGACAGTGATGTTAGCTATGCCGGGTGTGCCACAGATTGAGTGGCGAGGTCTATCTAATTGTGTTCCCAGCAGAGTAATCACATTCTTGAAGGCCTAGCGTATTGTTGGGAAGGGTTGTATTTCATACTTAGCAATTGTGAGGGATGTCAGTGCAGAGACTCCCAGCATTGATTTTGTTCTAGTTGTGAGTGATTTTCCATATGTGTTTCTTGCAGACCTGTAGGGCATGCCAGTGGATAGGGATATCAATTTAGGTATTGATCTGGTGTCGGGCACTCTGCCCATTTCTATTCCTCCGTATTGTATGGCACCAGCAGAGTTGAAGGAGTTAAAGGAACAGCTTCAGGAACTCCTTGATAAAGGGTTTATTCGGCCTAGTGTGTTGCCTTGGGGTGCGCATGTCCTATTTGTGAAGAAGACAGATGGCACGATGAGGATATGTATTGATTACAGGCAGTTGAACAAGGTTACAATTAAGAACAAGTATCTTCTACCTCGCATTGATGATTTATTTGACAAGCTTCAGGGAGCGAGAGTGTTCCCCAAGATTGATCTGTGTTTAGGTTATCACCAGTTGAAGATCAGGAACTCGGATATTCTTAAGACAGCTTTCAGGACCCGATATGGTCATTATGAGTTCCTGGTGATGTCTTTTGGGTTGACCAATGCCCCAGCAGCGTTCATGCATTTGATGAGCAGTGAGTTTTGGCCATATCTCAACTCATCTGTCATAGTTTTCATTGATGATATTCTGGTGTATTCATGTACTTAGGAGGAGCACACAAAGCATTTGAGAGTTGTGTTGCAGAGCTTGAGGGAGGAGAAGCTTCATGAAAAGTTCTCCAAATGTGAGTTTTGGCTCAGTTCAGTGGCTTTATTGGGGCATGTGGTGTCCAGTGAGGGTATTCAGGTTGATCCAAAGAAGATAGAGGCAGTTCAGAGTTGGCCCAGACCATCTACATCTACAGAGATTCGCATTTTTCTTTGTTTATCAGGTTATTATCGCCGATTTGTTCAGGGATTTTTATCTATCGTATCGCCCTTGACCAAGTTAACTCACAAGGGTACTCCATTTATGTGGTTGGATGAGTGTGAAGAGAGCTTTCAGAAGCTCAAGATTGCCTTGACCACAGCTCTAGTATTAGTGTTGCCATCAGCTTCAGGTTCCTATACCGTGTATTGTGATGCTTCGAGAGTTGGTACTTTGCGTGTGTTGATGCAGGAGGATAGAGTTATCTCTTATGCTTCTCGTCAGTTGAAGCCCCATTAGAAGAACTACCATGTTCATGATTTGGAGTTGGCTGCCATTGTTCACGCGTTGAAGATTTGGAGGCATTACTTGTATAGTGTGTCTTGTAAGGTGTTTACTGATTATCGTAGACTCCAACACTTGTTCAAGAAGAAGGATCTCAATTTGAGGCAATGAATATGGTTGGAATTGCTAAAGGATTATGCTATTACTATCTTGTGCCATCCGAGGAAGGCCAATATGGTGGCCGATACGTTGATCCAAAAGGCAGTGAGTATGGGTAATTTTGCATATATTCTAGTTGCGGAGAGACCTCTTGCTGTGGATGTTCAGGATTGTCCAATCGGTTCGTGAGGTTTCAAATTTCGGAGACTAGTTGGGTATTAGGCTTGTGTGATTTCTTAATCTTTCTTATTTGATCGCATCAGAGAGAGCCAGTATGATGATCCTTCTTTGCTTGTCCTAAAGGATAGAGTTCAGCACGATGATGCCAGAGATGTGACTATTGGTAATGACGGAGTATTGAGGATGCAGGGTCGGATATGGGTGCCCAATATAGATAGGCTTCAGGAGTTGATTATGGAGGAGGCCTATAGCTTGCGGTATTCCATTCATCCGGATTCCGTGAAGATGTATCAGGATCTGAGACAACACTATTGGTGGTGGAGAATGAAGAAGGACATTGTGGGATTTGTAGCTCAGAGTCTTAATTGTCAGCAGGTGAAATATGAGCATCAGAAACCGGGTTGCTTACTTCAGCGGATGGATATTCCAGAGTGAAAGTGGGAGCGGATCACCATGAACTTTGTAGTGGGCTCCCATAAACTTTGAAGAAGTTCGATGCTATTTTGTGATTATGGATCGGCTGACCAAGTCCGTGCACTTCATTCCTGTGTGTGCTACTTATTCTTTAGAGCGGTTGGCAGAGATCTATATTCGGGAGATTGTTTGTTTGCATGGGGTCCCAGTTTCCATCATTTCAGATTAGGTGCACTCAGTGTACTACACAGTTTTGGAGGTCTGTATAGCGAGAGTTGAGTACTCAGGTTGAGTTGAGCACAACTTTTCACCCTCAAACGGACAGGCAGTCTGTGCACACTATTCAGATGTTGGAGGACATGTTGCGCGCTTGTGTCATTGACTTTGGAGGGTCATGGGATTAGTTTCTACCACCTGCAGAGTTTGCTTATAACAATAGTTACTGGTCTGGTATTCAGATGGGAGGCGGTGTAGATCTCTAGCTAGTTGGTTTGAGCCGGGTAAGGCTAGACTATTGGATACTGAATTGGTGCAGGATGTTTTAGACAAAGTGAAGGTGATTCAGGAGAGGCTTCGTACAGCGCAGTCGAGACAAAAAAATTATGCTGACAGGTAAGTTAGGGATATGTCCTACATGGTTGGTAAGAAGTTTCTGTTGAAGGTTTCACCCATGAAAAGTGTTATGACATTTGGGATGAAAGGTAAATTGAGTCCTCGGTTCATTGAGCCTTTTGAGGTGCTTCGGAGGATTAGGGAGGTGACTTATGAGCTCGTATTGCCACCCAATCTATCGAGTGTGCATCCATTATTTCATGTTTCTATTCTCCGAAAGTATATTGGGGATCCGTCTCATGTTTTGAAGGCTATGGACATTCTGTTCTGATTGAGTTGACCATGGCAAACGACATTCATCCTCTTTCTGTCTATAAGAGATAGTTGCTCATAACAACTTTTTACTCATTCCTCGTCATCGAGCTCAGCTTCATGTATGATCCTTAGGGAAGGAATTTCTACTTCGGCAGGAATGACGACTTCTGTACCATAAACCATCATATAGGGGGTGCCCCGGTTGATGTGTGAACTGTGGTGTGATATCCCGGTAGAGCGATAGGTGACTGCTTATTCAGGTTCCCTTTACGTGTTCTAAATTTTCCAGATTGACAATTTCGGTCTCGTCCAAGTTTGACTTAGGCATGTTCCCAAAGTTCTCAACTTCTTCGAAAATCTCGTCGGGTATGTCATCTTCCTCTAAATCAATATTCGTTTGTTGCGTTGTCTCACTGCTTGTCACAGTCATTGGTTCATCAAGATAAATAATAGTAATGCTATATCTATAAAGTAAGGAGGAAAAATATAGAAATAAATATTAATTCATTTGAAAAAATCAAACATGCTTTGATAAACTGAATAATTATTTTGAAGATCTTATTGCAGGAATTGAAAAATGCGAAAAGAAAATCGTTTAATGAATAAAAAAGAGAATAGTGCTTGTTTTAGCCTTGCTACCCTTAGGCGCGTCGGGCTATGGTTGTCATGATGGTCCTGTTATTAGGGCGTGCTCCTCTGCTCACAGCCTGTATGGAAGTGCCTTCCTTCCCCTCCTCTTCAAGGATAACACAACAATCCATATCAATGTCCTCTAAAAATAAGATTTTCACTACTGCGAGCGCTTCTTCTTTGTCCATCCCATAGACGACGTCAACCTGTTGGAAGGTCTGCTCCAAGTGCGGTATCGGCTACTCTAGTGGGTAGTAAGGACCGCACCATGGTGATGACCAGTTGTTGAACTCATCCCAGGTGTATTCGTACCCTAAGCCGAAAGTGGCACCATATTTCTTGACTATTATGGGTTTACCGATTCCTTGGAGGTTTTTACCGAGTCCTTTGCCAGGCTAGTACCCACTCCAATTCAATATACTCTCGATCTTGTTATCCTAGCATTTGTCTTTGTCGGTAGCATTGACCTGCTCAATATGGTGGTAGGTCTCTCCGCCTAGCTTTCTTCTCCCTCTGATCGCTGGAATGGTCTGACGACTGTATATAAGGTTGCTACCGTCACCGTGAATGATCAGCTCCTGGTGATTCCATTTGAAATTTACTGCCTGGTGCAATGTTGATGCTACGATCCCGGCAGCGTGAATCCATGGCTATCGTAGCAGCAAGTTGTAGGACGATGGCACATCTATTACTTGAAAATCAACCTCAAACAAGGTTGGTCCCATCTGTAGACACAGGATAATCTCACCGATGGTAGACCTCTGAGACCCATTAAACACTTCCACGTTGATTTCTACTTCTTTTATTTCATGCAGCCCTTTGCCCAACTTCTTGAGTGTTACCTTTGGATAGATGTTAAGGCTAGAACCCTCGTCGACCAGGATCTTGGTGATGAAATAGTCTTTGCATTGGACGATGATGTACAGGGCTTTGTTATGACCCAGCCCGTCAGGTGGCAGCTCATCCTCATAGAAGGAGATTTTATGGCTTTCCAATACTTTTCCCACCATATTAGTTATTTCCCCGCCAATGATGTTGCTTGGCACGTAGGCTTCACTCAGCACCTTCAACAGAGCATTTTTGTATGTCATGGAATTATGCGGCAGTGAGAGAATATATATCTGTGCTGCTGTTTTGTTTAGCTAGTTGATAAACGAATACTCTTTGACCTGTATTTTCCTCCAAAAGTCGTTTGGACGTGTCTCAATGATAGGTGTCTGGTTGGAGGCCTACTTGCTGGACTCAGCTGGGTATTCGGAGGTATAGACTCTCCCAGTTCTTGTCATACCCTGTGCTGCAACAATCTCTTCGAACTTGATCTTGCCTTTCCTCCTAGCCTCGTCTATGTAATCCCAGGGTATAGCTTTTGTATGGAATGATGGCATGGTGGACATCACCACTGGAATCGGTGCGGCCATCTTTACTTCGAATGGGACCTATTCTTTGTGTGGCAAAACTGCAACCTCAAATGGTGTTGGTGCGTTCTCTGATGTTGCTGATTCAAACTCAAGAGGGATAGACACACCTACCTCAAAGACCGAAGATGGTAGGATCTGGACTATGATGGGGTTGAGAGTAACTGCTGGATTTTTTGGATCATTGCCTTTTGCGATCAACCTGATGGATCCCTCGGGATCCCAATCATCCTCCACTTCAATCATGTGAATACCCCCACCTTTATGGTCTGGTAAAGGGTTGTTGCGGACATTTAGAGCGGGTTCATTTGCCATAATAATCTTATTATCGATCAGAGACTAGATCTTGTCTTTAAAAGAATGACATTCATCGATGGTGTGCCATTTCATGCCAGAGTGGTATGCATAGGATTTGTTTGGGTTAACCCACTGAGAAGGGTTCTTAGGAGTGGTAGCAAGGATGGGGGTGACATAACCAGTAGCTTTGAGTCTCTCGTACAACTGGTCAATAGGTTCAGCAATGGATGTATATTGTTTGGGAGGCATGCGATCAAAATTTGGTCGAGGTCTAGGGAAGTTCTGACGTGCATGAGGTAATTGATAGTGCAATTGTTGAGAATTGTAGGTTTGGTAGACATGTGTGGTTTGGTAATATCTGGGCGAAGTAGGCTGACATATGGGAGGCGGAGGTGATTGATAAGTGGGTGGTGGAGCATGATAGGGGGTGAGGGTGCTTGGTACTTCGGAGTGTGTTGATGTGTGAGTGGAGGTGTTGGGTAAGTTTGGTATTTGATAGGAGATTTGGTCCTTTGTGCAACCATCACGGCTCCTACGTCCCTTTTCTTGGACACACCACCAGAGTGCAAGGCCTTATTTCTAGCTTGCAAGGCCTCAATGTTTGTAACTATACCGCTTTTGATACCCTTTTCAATCCTTTCACCCAGTTTGATAATGTTAGAAAATTTGTGGCTTTCGATCATCATTAGTCGTTCATAGTATTGCGGGTCTTGGGCCTAGACAAAGAATTTGTTAATTTGTTCCTCTTCTAAGGCAGGTCTGACCTTAGCTGCTTCGGACCTCTAGCGAGTAGCATACTTGCAAAATGTTTTTATAGGCTTCTTCTTTAGATCCTAAGTATAAAACACATCCGGTGCATTCTCTATGTTGAACCTAAACCTGTCCATAAAGTCGGAAATGCCTACCTAGCTTGACCACTTCTTTGGATCTTGGCTGATGTACTAAGACATCACATCTCTTTTCAAGCTTCTCATGAACAGTTTCATGCAGATTCTCTAATCTTTCCCTAATCCAACCAGCTTGTCACAATACGTCCTCAAATGGACCCTTAGATCACCTATGCTGTCAAACATCTCGAACTTCAGAGGTTTGTACTCTTCGGGCAGTTCAACATCGGGCTGTATGCAAAGATCCTCAAAGGTCAGCCCCTCAATTCCCTTGTTTCCTTCAACGCCTTGAATCCGGCTAGTCAATTTCTTAAGTTCCTCAGCCAGGTTCCTGATGAGCATTCTTTATCATCAGACTCGGGTGTGCTTGAGATGGGTTGGGTGGAGTGTGGCATGGTCTCCACGTAAATAGGGTGTTATGGTGGGTGTGGAAGTGGTCATTTGTGGAGTTTTGGAGTTCTGTGATGAGTAATGGGGTGTGGTTTGAGGTATGGCAAGTGTTTCATTGGTTATTTCTTGGAATAGTGGAATGATTCGATTATTTTAGGATGTTTTGAGGTGGTGTGGGGTTTTCAACGTTAGGGAAGTTGGTGTCTTTGCTGAGGGAGAAGGATAGGTTGGCCAGATTCCGGACCTGATTGAGCTCTTCCTGAAACTTCAACAACTTCTGTTCAAGTTGTGACACATTTTCATCGGGAATCCAAATACCATGGTTGTCAGTGGCCTCTATTGTTGTGTTCTCTTTTCTGATGTTCAAATCTTCCATTTTGACTTTGTTCTGGTTCTTAACAAGACTAAGAGAAGGAGTGGGTAGAGGGCCTCTGGATCTCATGGAATAAGATGATGCTGCTAGAGTGCACGAAGTATCCTTTGGGGAGGTGAATAACAAAACAAAAAATTAAAATAAAAAGGTAACAAAGTTAGTGAGGATTATAGGAAGTATTGCAATATTTAAACACATAGTATGGGAATGTAAATCGTGTCCTAATTTGGGGATCTCTTTGTGCCCGAGGTAGTCCTAGCGACAAATTGATCTAGAGAAATTAGGATGCTAAATGCCTCCTTTTATTGATAAAAAATAGACGAATCCCAAATTGACACAGGAAACAAAAATTCACTAATGGCCATTGGCCTTATTACATTTTATAACGCGAAAATATAAATTCCTATCTATTTGGTCCCAGAAGGACCTTCACCAGATTCGGCATCCTTTGCTCCGTCGAACAGCTTCCCCAACTCGCAAAGTCCCAGCAATAGGTAGGCCCTAGCCAGATATCAGCCTTAGGTTCCTTCAGCATTTTTGGCAGTCTTCGACCCTTTCGAGAAACTTTCTCTCTAACTCCACTATGCTTTGCTCCAATTATCTTAGTCACTTGTTGGCACTATTAGCTTCCGGTTAGATTCTTGTATCAAGTGGTGCTCGCTTTCGTACTCCTGGATTCTTTAGCACAATTGGTTGTATTTGACCTGTGCCTCAGCCCTTTCATCTATAATCCCGACCTCGAGCAAACCCTGGTTGGCCCAAACTATCATGATTTTCTTCCAAGCAGCATGAGTAGAAAGGAGCGCAACCAACATGATACTTGTCTGGCATGATGGTATCTCTCCCTATTATGATCTTGCAGTGCCACATATGTTGAGCTTCACATTTGTAAGGACTATCATCATTCTGGAAGTCAGCTCGGAAATGACTTATCTTGTCGACCCTGGGTATAACCTGCTTTCTACCAACTTGCCTCATAACCTGAAGCGGGACATAAAGGTGTGTCCTCTTGAAACCAATCAGTATCAGGAAAGGTGCGTCTCCTGATCGAGCGATGAACTCCTCCGTTGGAAACCATTCGAACATCCATTGAATTTGCTCCTCAGTCAAATTATCAAATAGCTCAACCCATCCTTTAGCCTTTTCTGGCTGAGGGAATATGTCGGGGATGTAATTCATTCACTTTGGGTGATGGAAAGTGATGTGATCATCCCAGTCTATTCACCTTTTTGGAGATGTTCCATGAGCGGAGTTGGAGTAATAGATTGCAACCTTCAAAGTATTTTGCTCCTCGCTGACACTCTTTCAAGGCTCGGTATATGTCTACAATAATCATGGGTTCGATGCTGAACGCCCACCCATCAATCCCTTCTATTAGGGTTTTGGTTTCCAGAGCCAGCCTAGTATGAATTCTGCCTTTCTTTGTCGGGAATACAATTAGACCAGGTAGTAGAATATAAAGACGAAAACTCTGCGATGGATGTGTCCCAAGGATGTGATGGCAAACTCACCAGAGTAGGTACGGTAAGATTTGTTGTGACCGTACCTTTCATACAAGTAATCAAAAGGAATGTATGAATCCTTCAAACATATTAATTCAGGATTCTTCTTCAAACCCATCATTTTAAGGAAGCCCCTACCATTGCGGTTCTGATGCATTAACAAACCTAAAGTTTCCCATACTAGACCGGCTAATCCTCCTATATCCTCTAGCAAGTGAGTCATTTCAATATCCCCAAAGCGGAACACAGCCCTTTCACAATCCCAAAATAGTGTAACAGCTTCTATGATCTTGTTATTGTGTTGGATCTCCAGTAGGAAAGGTAGACTTCCTAGATATTTTTGGATGAGACTTTGATCACTAGAGTGAAGATCTCTCCACCAGCTTAGCAGTCTTGGGTGGATGTTGGTGACCATGCTGAATCTGGGGATTTCGTGCCTAATTATCTGCAAAACAAAATGGTTAGACCCTATCCCTGCCAGACTCGACTGTTTAACATCAACAATTAGCATGAAGCATTTAGTTCTCCAAATAAATGTATAGAACGTGATGGTGTATGTTAGCATTTAGGGCACCTAGTGGACTTTTGGACAAGGCTATCTTTAAACGATCAATATGTGGACAACATAATTGACCCGGCTAGGTTTGACATGATGGATGCACAGTTTAAACAGAGTAAGGTTTCTATGGGATTTTATACTGGTACCCTTGAGTTAACAACTCAAGGAGGAAGGCTCAGAACTATCGACTGCACCGCTGATCGACTAGTTTTATTGTAAATATGTCTTTTCGAATTTAGGGGTAATGATATAGGAAGAGAGCAACCACTCATTATGAGCATTACTATAGTATTTGTTTTGGCACCAGTGGAGTATGATGTTGAGCATGAGTATGCAATATTTAAAAATAAATCATGTTAATATGTATTTGCATATTAAGGAAGTGATAAATACAACAATTTCATAATTTAAAGCAATAAAGGAAAGAAAATAAGGAAGATATGTCAGTTTTGCTTCTAAAGAAGAAATTAAATGTTGAAAGGAATTAAACAGATAATTGCACATAGAGAGAGGTACAAATTCACAAGAAAATGCTGAAATGGTAAAAGCCTAAAAGTCCCTAGCAGAGCATGCAGTTGCGCCCCCTTTTTCCCTCTTTACATCGAAAGATTGGGTTAATGACATTTTGGACATAGGACAACTCATTCCTTTTGGGAACTAGGTTTTGCATTTGAAGAGTCGTCACCTAATGATTTAGGGTGCATTAGGAAACCTATTGGTTTCAACTGCAACTACATTTTTTGATAACCAGAGATAGGGTAAGGGCTTGAAATTATCCCAAGAGGAAGATGTTAGGTACCCCTCAAGATCCACTAGTGTGGTTCCCGGCTAGATAGTTCTTTGTGTATTTGTGCAATTAGCAAGTAAACAAATAAGGCTCAAATAAGAGGGAATTTTGAATACTAAGTGTTTGGGAAAAATAAAACAATGTTTTGAAAGAGTTATAACTAAACATGGTGACGAATACAAAAAGGGTCCTAGGTTTATTTGTAATATGGATAACATCAATCCAATACCTGGTAATCACTCCTCTAAAGAGGGGCTAAACGTGGTATTAGTGCACCGGTCATCATATCCAAATGTACCCTTTCCAACCCCGTTAAGGTATTAAAGCAGGGATTGATCTCGACCTCTATTGCATGCTTTTACCCGTTCCATTCCTATCAGTCCGGGAGGAATTTAGGACTACTATTCCTATAAGATGGAGGATTTTAGGCCAACTCTTGGGTTTTAAAGTTAAAATGGCTAAAGTGACATTCAAAACACATAGGATTGCATATTGGGGGAGACATATAATAACTAAGAGGCTCATATTTACCTCCTCAACGAAAGCACATAAGTAGTATGACTTAAACACAGTCAGGGTCTAAATTTAAAGTACTAAGACTGAGGAGTTTTAATTATTAAGGCAGACTAGTTTATTACATAACTCAGATAAGAAGTCCGAATTAGACCTACATACTGGTTGTAGCAATTACTGATTAATAAAGGCGGGTTCAGTCTTTTTTGTTGTCACCTAAGGCTTTCCTAAATGTTTGGGGAGATCCTATAAACATGATATCTATTACCGATTCAGAATGTAACAAAGTAGTAACAATTCTAAAATAAATGATTTGAGATCCTATAGACATGCTTTCTAAACCCTATTAATAAGAAGAAAGAGAGTTGTTTTTAATAAATAGTTCAGAACAGTATGAGTTAAACTGATTTTAGACTAGACTAGTTTCATATCCTATTGACATCGATATCTATTATGGCTAATTTTAATTCCTATAGACATGATATCTAGTCGAACATGAAATGAAGAAGGCAAGATTTGCTTGAGATCCCTATAGGCACGATTTCTATGAAAAGTTACCGATTTTAGCCTATTGGACATGATGCCAGATTATAACCATTTAGATCCTGAGAGTGTGGTGTCTAGGTGTGGTAATAAACTTGCAGAATTTAAGATAAATCATATAGGCATGTTATCTAAATGTAGAATTTAAAATAGGTCCTATAGACAGGTTCTCTGAAAGAAGAGTTCAACACGCAGACTAAAAAGTCATATAGGCATATTATCTAAATGTTGAATTAATCATACAGAAAACAGGTCCTATAGGCATGTTCTCTACCCCTCTCATAGTTAAGCATGCATAATTACCCAGCCCTTTTCACTAACCAACCCTAATGTTTATTACAACTTATTACAGACCAAATAATAAATTACATCAGAGAAGTGTAAAAGAAGGAGCTACAACCAGAGGAAGACTAATTCTTGACTTCCTCTCTGAGTTATGGAATAAACCACCCCAAGCACCACTTGTTTCATAGCCTTTCTCAGACATTAGTGTGTCAAAGTTCCCTAAGGGTCTCAAGGGACCCCGGGTAGTGCTTACACCCAAGTTTGCATAATCAGAAAGAGATGAGTTTAGTGTTGAAGGGACAACCCTTATGTGTCCAAGTTTAGAGGGAGCTCATGGGTCCCAAAGCAAGGCTCACACAAGAGGGGCAAACCCTAAGTCTAAGAGTATAATGGAAGTGTAAAAATAGAGATCTAAAACTGAGTGGAGAATAGAGAGGGGTAAGGGGTTTGGGAATTCATTGCATGGAGCATATGACCTTAGGAAGGGGTTAGGCTTAGTCATGTACAGCAATAGATGGTGCTGGCATGACCAAAAGCGAGTCAGAGAACATAACACATAGAGGGGATATAAAGCATATGACCCTAGAGAGGGTCAGTATGGGGTCATGCACAGCAATGTCTAATGCTGACATGCCCTCAAACCGACTAGAGAATACAAACACATGTGGGATGTGGGGGTTTGGGATTCATTAAGTCATAATCACATAATCAAATGACTGACATAGTGTTTATACATAAAGGAACACATTGATTTACAACATGCTTTAGGAATGAAACATGATTGAACACAAGTAGGAAACAGGCAAGAGTAAAGGCAATAGTAAAGAAAACATGTTGTTTTTTATGCTTGAAGATTAATTAGAACATACCAGTAAAAAAGCAAATGCGAAAAGAAAAGTAAGCAAATTTCCATAGCCTAGCCTTGGCTTTCAGCCGGCTAGACAAGGCAGCAACACAAGTAGTAACAGAGAAAAAAGAGAGTGCTTTGAGTGAAGTGTGTGTTCTGAACTCAAGTGGTTCATTCGTCTGTTTTAGAAAGAAGAGGGGTGAAGGGTATTTATAGCTTTTTCAAAACGAGTGAAGGAGAGGTAATAAGTAAAGTTTTAGTACAAATATGGAAAAAGTCAACAGTCAGAATCAATTATATAGGTGATTTCCTTTAATTAAGGAATCACTGTTTAATGGGTAGTAACAGATCCAAATAAAGAAAAATATCAGTTTTGAGACAGACTGATTATTGCCATAAAATGAGTAGTACAAGCATTAAGTAAGTAATCAAGACTAAGTATAGAAATATACTTATTTTTGAAAAACATTCAGTAAGGCAAGATATCACAGTAAATAATCAATCAATGCCAAACAAGCAAGTGAAATTAGGGTTCATAAAAGAAAAGCTTTGAAATCAGTCACACGATTGTCGATGCCCCCTTTTTCTCTAAAGAGAAATTGGGTTTACGACATTCGGGAAGACAACTCTATTCCCCGCTTGGGAATTGGGTTTTTGGAGGTTGTAGAGTCGCCACCTAATGATTCAGTGCATTAGGACACTAAGAGTTTTGAAATTGAAAACCAGAGTTCAGGTAAAGGCTAGAAATTATCTCGAGGGAAAGTTGTTAGGCACCCCTCAAGATCCACTAGTGTGGTTCCCGGCCATTCTATGTAGTGACTTTAAATGCAAACAGCAAGTAGACAAGCAAGAATTACAAATACAAAGAGGAGTTTTCACATAACGGTTGCAAGGGATTAAGGAAGTTAAAGACACTGAATTTTGATAGGGGAAGCAGTTTTAAAACCTTGAATAAAAAAAAAGTAAAAAGAGCAAATTTCCACATAGTTGTTGCAAGTTAAAAGCAGTTTAAAAGTTGAGGTTTGGTAAGAACAAAGAAAAATAAAATGGACAAATAAGGGAAGGGGTCCTAGGTTTATACATGTCACGCCCCAAACTCGAGGGACATGATTGGCGCTCGACTCGGACCTGGGTGCCTTTCGTAACCCATGAGCCACCCCTTGTTTTCCTTATTTGGTATTCCAAGAACTAGCCATATAATTAATTTTTAGATCACCCTTTTTCAAAACATACATACATAATAATTAGTTAAATTACCAATTCGTTGTCCAACAAAAGAAACATGAATATACATAGCTTCTAACCCACATCCACTGTCTACGGAGCCTCTAACGATACAACGGGATAATACAGTACTTGCCGGTAACAAGGCTCCGGCTATACCTTAGACAACAGCAAAATAAAACTACAGAGACAAGCGGCCTGAGCCACGTAGGGCCCCGAGAGGAATGGGGCTCACAAAAATAGTTAACGGAAGGCAAAGAGGGAGCTACGATCGGTGGGCTGGAATACCTGCTGCAGATCCACCTACAATCATGACACGAATGTAGCGCCCCCGGCAAAAGGGACGTCAGTACACTTGAATTGTACTGGTATGTATAACAAACTTTGCGCTAAGTAAACTCAAGACATAGACAAATAAGTAAAAGTAACAGAAACAACAATCAATTCCATAAAGAAAGAACATTCAAGCCAAACAAGTTTTACAAACTCTCCGGTTTCCCCTTCCATATTTCCACATCAATAGATTTCACATTTTTGCTCATATATTCATTTCAACAGTGATTTCGATCACTTTCCACCCTTATTA
>MDKF010876893.1:0-20133 GCA_026770625.1 Nicotiana glauca | reverse complement strand
TTGATTATCAGTAACCCGATTTTCAGTCTTAAATTCTAAGTTTTGACCGAATTATCATTTTTTGGTTAAACAGTGTACAAATGAAACCGACAAACCACACCAATAAGATAATCCGAGTCAAACCGAGAAAAAAAATCTGATTGTGGTTTGGTTTGATTTGGCTTGGTGTTGGAAAAAAAACCCGATCATATTTGGTTTGGTTTGGTTTGGTTTTAACTGAAAAAAGTCAACCCGAAACCAAACCAACCCGACATTATATGTATAGAAGTTTTTAATATATTTAATACATAAAAATATTTATTGTAGTGTAGTTTGTAAATATTTCTTAAGCTTTTTCATAATTTTATCTTTTCACGTATTATTTCAAGCTTGAACTTATAATTTTTGGATGCCCCAATAAGTTTTATATTTCATAAATGTTAGTAACTCAAATAAATCCTTAATCAATATCAAATCAATACTAATGCTGATAAAAGACTTTTTCAATTCAATTATACTATGAATGAAAATAGTGTTGGATATTCATTATTGTTAATACTTTTAAAACTTCTATACATATAATGTTGGGTTGGTTTGGTTTCAGTTTGACTTTTTTTATTTAAAACCAAACTAAATATGGTCGGGTTTTTTCCCCAAAACCAAACCATAGTCGGATATTATTTCTCGGTTTGACTCGGATTATTGGATTGGTGCGGTTTGTCCGTTTCATTTGTACACCCCCTACTGAAAAATTATCAAATTTGGGAATGTTTTAATTTGTGGATATGGATATCGGGTTGGGTCGGGTCGGGTCGGGTCGGATTGGGCCAGGCATATGCTAATTGAGTCAGAATTTATTTGATTGAATTTAATAAAGGAATTTTTACCTCCTATAGCAAAGGTTGATACCTTATTTATTTTAAATATATACCATTTTAAAAAATTATGTTCCATAGCTGCCTTTTGATTTTGATAGCCAAATATCTACTTATGGTCACCTCCTACCCTTAAGCCATAAAATCCGCTTTGTATTATTTTTTCTTTCTCATTCTTTCAGATTCTTCTTCTTCAGCATCCTCTGTATCAATATATCCTCGTTCTTCTCTTACAAAAACCCAACACAAAACTACACATCTCTCACTCTTTGTATTTGAAATCAATGTGAACTTTGCACCGAATGTTACCAGCAAATCGTTCCAATTTTCAACCCTTCCGATTCCACCACCTACACTCGCCTCTCTTGCGACTCACCCGAGTGTTCCGCTATTTATCTCTATATAAATCTCCGTCTTCCTCTTCTCTTCGTCGTTCTAGGATTCTGCCCAATCTGGGGATTGCCGTCCCAATCCACAAACGCCATTCAAATTCAAGGACTGACCACGGCAGTTGGATTGATGTTCACCACTTTCGAGGCAACCGAAACTATCAGTTTTTTTACTGTACAAGATGCGTGAGAACAGTGAGATTCAAGGTTTATGCTCGACGACGGACTCGCCGGAAATTAGGATATTTTCTAGAATAAAGAGACAGAGTTTGGGGCTGAGCAAATTGATTTTCTGTTAATATATTTCAATATTTTTTCAACGTATCACGCTGTATTTTCATGTATTTCATTGTATTCATTTGTCCTTTTTTTAATTGTAATTCAATGTATCTCTTTGTATTCAATGTATTTCATTGTATTCACTATATATTTTTTCATTGTGTTTCAATGTATCCCGTTGTATTCTATGTATTTCATTGTATTCACTGTCTCGCTATATGCCATGAATGTATTCATATATTTTTTTAATTAATATAATTTATGTATTTATTCCACCCAACTATGCCTTATAAAAAGGACTAAGCGATCGTTGCAAATATAATTCGGTTTATAAGTCCGGAGTCGAATCCCACAGAGAACTAAGGCTTAGGTATAGTTGTTCACTATCACCAAGAATACAAGCTTGAACAATTCCTAACTTGTAGATATTAAGATTCTTGTGTTTAACTAACTAACTAACTAATGAAAATAATAAATTAACACTGAAGATACTACAGGTTGGAGAAAAGATTAAGGAGGTCTAGAGTTATGTTTTCCCCAATTGTTGGAATCCTTCCCGCTATGTCTTCTATAATTTCGCCTAAGTATTCTCTACCGATCATGAGCGCTTTGCATGTTGTAATTATCTCCTGAGTAATTATGACAATTTACTAGACATACTCTTCCGAGTTACGCTAGCTGGCTTTAATTACAGCTTACTTAGATCGCACCCAAGGTTTCGTTATCCCTAATCCCACCTTTAAACCCTTGGTTATTGATTCCTCACATAAATATGCACTCTCTCCCGAGTAATACATACTAAATAGGCACAACTAATTGAGGGCCCTTCAATCAACCACAAGAATAATATAGTTGAACAAATAGAGAATACTACGACTCTGTTATATAAAAACATAACAAGAATTTATCCTACAAAAGGTTCCATCAAAACCCTAGATAACAAATTAGCTATTCATAATAGTATGTAAAACTACAATACTACAAGTCATAACCAACAATGAAAAATAGGAAGAGGAAGGAAAAACTCGTAGAAGAATTCCCCACCTTGCTCCTATTGTGTCTTTGGCTCCTTAAGTCGAATTTGTGTCTCAAATCTGTCCAACTCGCTCAAAATACCATTTTTTCATGTATATATACCAAGTAGGGTCGGGCCCAAATAATTATACCTTCTCTTAGACGAAACAAAACACTTTTTTCGGGTTTGACTAGCGCGGCCGTGCTCGTGACCGCGCATATTGCCCAGTGTTCTGCCTGACGAGCGCGGCCTGAGCGCGACCGCGACCACGTTATTGACGCGCACTTTTCACCTTGTTCCTCTCGGAATTTGGGAAAACGTAAAACATGAAAATTGTAGACCTTTGAGTTAGCTTTCCAACATATTGTGGATCCCAAATATAGTTCTGAGAAAAAAGTTATGTCCATTTTATTAGATAATGCGCAATATGCCTACTCGATTTTTTGTTCGCTCTAACTATCATCCGTTGACCCTCATACACGATCCCGGCTTAATTTCTTGAGATTTTACTCAAAATTCAAAGTTCCAAAATTACTTGAATTTATTCCATAACATTTACATAGCTCAGAATCACTCCTACAAGGCATAAAACACATCATTAGTGCAAAATACTAGCGATTAAAGCTCAAACTCAATTAAAGTGCAGTAAATTTGAGTGTAATAGACGACTAAAATACACAATTATAGCCTATCATCATGTATTCAGATGTATTATATAATTTCTCTCAAGATTGCTATATTTTTGGGGTATTTTCGGTTGACAATCTTTTCTATAAATTGAAAATACAAATTTTATGTGTTATAATTGGGTTTGTTGAGTTATATTAGGAGTCTATTATGTTAATTGATTCACTTTCTGTTTAAAAATAGTGTAATTCCCTGTTCACGCCGTGAATACAGTCGAATACAGTCAAATACAATAATCTGTCCAGCTGTAATCCCATGTTTCATGCTATGAATACAGTCGAATACACTCGAATATAACAATCGATTAGGTGGACTTCCCTGATTCACGCCTATTTTTGCTACTGTAGTCATGAATACAGTAGCTTAACTACATCTAATACATCTTATAATAACATAAAACGTATCTATAATCCGTAATATAACAAATGATATCTATAGATAGCTAATTACCACTAAAAGATAATGCTTTATGAAAATTTCTCTTTAATAAATTTAAAAAAATGGTAGAATAGGAAAAAATTACCGGATAATCGTATTTGTCGGTAACTATGATTTTTTGAGCAAAGTAGTGAAAGTTTTATGACTTTTGTGTGATAAAACAAAGTTATATGACTTTAGTGAAAAAATGTAATAGATATACGATAATTGTCAAATTAACCCTTTCTTTTCTCCATTACTTATTAGAAGCATATACACATTAAATATGGAAATGGGAAAAGAACGAGACTTTGTTGCCTTTTCATTTTTCAATTTGCAGTAAATGATACTTGCTGTTTAAGATTTCGTGGCAGAAGCAAAACCTTTACTTTCTTTTTCTTTATTTATATCTCAGAAATATGCTAAAAAAAGAGCTGCGGTTTCTTGTGATTGAGATTTTATTTGATTCTTTTTTAGCCGAGATTAACTAACACCTACAGGATTATTCTACTATTTGTTGCTAATGAACAAAATGTTCCGGAGTCTATTAAGATCAGCTGTAAGATTCTTAACCTTAATTCAACCATTTTCTTTTATATTCTGGCTTTTGTATTTCATCTTCGAGTATCGTTTTTGTTGTTCAACTCCCTTTAGTTGGATGCTTTTTTAAATATGTATTTTCTTGATGCTTGTAACATGTATTTACTTGATTTTAGGTTCTTGATACCTTTCTTTCTTTGTTGAGATTCAATTGAATTATGATATGTGCCTGCATTATCTTTTTATTGTTAAATTTAATTTGTTTCTGCTTATGTTTATTAGGTGGTTGAATCTGAACTGTTTGGTGAAGATGCAAGTGGAGGTCATGCAGATACCAATGTGAGTATATATCTGTTAAAAAAGGATATATGTTTCTATTTCCTTTTGGTCCTCCTCTCACCCTTTAATCCCTCCTGCCTCCCCAAATAAAAGAAACAAAAGATGATTGTTCTATGATTTATGGTACCCTTAGTGTGCTTATCCTTTTTGGTTTTAAATTGTGTTGATTGTTTCCTTCTAGGAGGTTAACATTTCCAATGATAATCTTGAAATCAAACAAGATTTTGAATCTGTACTGTTTGGTGAAGATGCCAATCGAGGGTTGTGCAGATACCAATGTAATTATGGCCAATATTCTGGCTAATGAATTCCATCTCACATAAGCATGCTTGCAAAGTTGACTTTGTTGGCAATATTCTTTGGGACCAAAAAATATTGCATTATGTGGTGGATATCATTTGTACAAGTTATATCTCTAGTCACCCCGCTCTACAGGCCAGCCTAGCTCTTTCCCAGGTTTTCAAGCACGATACAGTGCCTGTGAGGGAGCTTGCCCAAGAGGCTTGCTCCAATTGTGCCGCCTGTCCGTTGTCTAAGCTCAAAGCCTTGACTAGCTGTGGCGCTTCTCATCTTAGGATCTCATCCATGCGCGCACCTGGGGTTGGCTAAGGACATGTTCGTCCCTTGCCTAGCACTGAGCATCGCTCTCGCGTGCACAGTCTAATCCTCAAGCTTGACACTCGCCTCGTGCATCCGCACCCAGCTTGTGCTTCGCCCGAGTAGGACAACCTTTAATCCTTGGCCTTTGTCATGTGCGCCTTTCATAGCATGCCCATATTTGCCTTATGTCATATCCAAACATAGTCCTCGCGACATACTTCCATCTCGCATAGTGCAGTGTCGCCCCACAACTGCACGTCTAGGCCAACGAACCCTTGCTTGCCTAGCTGAACCCAAGCTAAGCTCACAACTCGACACATGAGGCCCCTAAGATAGGTGCTTCAAGTATCCAATCGGCACGGAGGTCTTCATCCATCATTTCGGTAGCCCGCAGGGCCTACTCGTATCACACGTCAAGCCTCCGGCGCCTGTTTGGTGCCCAACGCTAGCCCGAAGGCGTTGCGCCGTCCATAGAGTTCCCCAGCTCGTACCTATGACACTCGTTTGAGATGCCTAGGCAGGCCCTTGAGGTTGTCCCTCAGAGTAGCTCATTTGATACGGCTTGATGGTAGCACGCACGGGGGAGGCAGGTTGAGCTTCAACACCTATACCCCCCTTATATATGCTTAAAATAAAAAGTCCCCATTCCTTTGGGAAATCTCCCATTCCTTTGTAAATAATAGAAAGACAATTGTTCTCTGGTGGACATAGGATTATTTTGATCCAAACCACGTTAAATCTTGTGTTCTTTCTTTTACGTTTCCACTAACACCTTAGTGTGTTTATCCTTTTTGGTTTTAAATTGTGTTGATTGTTTTCTTCTAGGAGGTTGACAAGAGGGATTGCTCTGACGGTAAGCAACCTCCACTTCCAACCAAGAGGTTGTGAGTTCGAGTCTCCCCAAGAGCAAGGTGGGAAGTTCTTGGAGGGGAGGATGCCGGGGGTCTATTTGGAAACAGCCTCTCTACCCCAGGGTAGGGTTAAGGTCTGCGTACACACTACCCTTCCCAGACCCCACTAAGTGGGATTATACTGGGTTGTTGTTATTGTTGTTGTTGTTTCCTTCGAGGAGGTTTACATTTCCAATGATAATCTTGAAATCAAACAAGATTTTGAATCTGTACTGTTTGGTGAAGATGCCAATCGAGGGTTGTGCAGATACCAATGTAATTATGGCCAATATTTTGGCTAATGAATTCCATTTCACATAAGCATGCTTGCAAAGTTGACTTTGTTGACAATATTCTTTGGGACCCAAAAATATTGCATTATGTGGTGGACATCATTTGTACAAGTTGTATCTCTTCTTTTACACCTAAGAGGCCAAGACTTTTTTGCCTATAAAAGGGAAGACCATTAGTTCATTTCAAACACATCAACAAGACTTGAGTCTTCATTTCTTGTTTCTTCCTTTTATTAAGAGTGTTTTGTATGAGAGTTAAGTGTTCGGAAGCACTTGTGTGAACCCTTTCTTTGGAGTGATCTTGTGAGGTTATTCTCTTGGGGTATTTGGGATTAATTAGAGTGTTTACTCTAATTTTGTACTCTCTTTTGTACTCTTGTTGGTATAGTGAAATTACTCCTCTCCGCTTGTGGATGCAAGTCAATTTGACCGAATCACGTTAAATTTGTGTCTTTTTTATATGCTTTAATTTCCGTTGTTATCAACTTCCATTGTATTTGTTGTTGTCATTACACCGTTGTTTGGCTAAACTCCGCACTACCCGGGTTCTCGATCCTAACAAATTGCTATCAGAGTCGGATCTAATCGGGTTGGTTTCAGTAGTCGATATGACTTTAACAAAGACTTATGTTGAGAAATTTGACCGAAGTGCAAACTTCGGAATGTGACAATTAAAGATGGAAGCAATCCTAATTCAAGATGGCTTAGATTTGGCACTGCAAGGAAAAGAGAAGAAGCCGGATAAAATGACAGACGAGGAGTTTGCCATTATTGACGAAAAGGCAAAAACAGGTATCATTTTAAGTCTCTCAAATGAGGTTTTGCGTGAAGTTGCTGCAGAAAGCTCAGCCAAAGGCATATGGGAACAGCTGAAAACCCTGTATATGAAAAGAATAGTAGAAAACATGCTTTATCTAAAGCAAAAACTCTACACTTTTCGTATGGCTGAAGGTACCTATATACTTACACATCTTGATACTTTTGATTCTCTTCTTATGGATTTAAGTAACATAGATGCTAAAATTAAAGACGAGGATCAAGCCGTATTATTGCTTGTTTCCTAACCCCAGTCGTTTAAGCATATAAGAGATACTATGCTATATAGAAAGGATAATAGCTCTTATAAAGATATCAAATCTATTTTAAAATCAAAAGAACAAATAGATAGAGATATTACTGGGGAAACTAGTGGGAATCAAGGGGAAGGCTTGTTTGTAAAATGTAGATCCAATAAGAAAGATTCAAGTGGTGAGAGATCTAAATCAAGGTCAAAATCCAGATATAGAAATGTCATGTGCAAATACTGCCATAAGAAAGGCCACATTATTTTTGAATGCTTTAAATTGAAAAACAAAGAAAAACATACAGAAAAGAAAAAAGAGCACAAAAATACTGACACTGCCGAAGCAAGTGTAGTTGCTGATGAGACTGAGGGAACTATTTTTTTAGCAACTAATAATAGTTTCAAATCTAACAATGAGTGGATTTTAGATTCGTGCCGTTCTTATCATTTGTGTCTCGATCGGGATTTATTTACCACATATGAATCTATTGGAGCTGGAGTTGTCTTGATGGGCAACAATGCTGCCTGCAAAGTTATTGGAAAATGTACAGTCCGAATCAAAATGCACGATGGTGTGGTAAGAACTCTCACCGATGTTAGACGTGTTTCAGACTTGAAGAAAAATCTCATCTCTTTGGGCACTCTAGAATCTCTTGGGTGCAAGTACACATGTGAAGGTGGAGTTCTGAAAGTTTCTCATGGCGCTCTTGTGATCATGAAAGCACGCAGATCTGGTACGTTGTATACTCTATTAGAATCTACTATTACCGGTGCTGCTGCAGTTTCAACATGAGATAAATCAGATTCTGACATCACCAAATTGTGGCATATGCTATTGGGGCATATGAGTGAAAAAGGCCTTTCCATTCTCAGCAAAAGGGGTTTCTTGTTTGGCCAAAGTACCGGAAATATGGAGTTCTGTGAACATTGTGTGTTCGGGAAGCAGAAAAGAGTCGGCTTCAAATCTCCAGCAATTCATAGAACAAAAGGTACTTTAGATTACATTTATTCAGATCTTTGGGGTCCTTCACGTACCCCGTTAAAAGGTGGTGCCAGGTATATGTTAACTTTCATTGATTATTCCAGGAAAGTTTGGGTTTATTTCCTGAAAAATAAAAGTGGTGTTTTCTTAACTTTCAAACAATGGAAAGGTTTGATTGTGAAGCAAACAGGAAAACAAGTTAAGCGGCTTAGAACAGATAATGGCTTGGAATTTTGTAATGATGAGTTCAACGAATTTTGCAAGAATGATGGAATTGCTCGAAACCGTACTGTGAGAATGACACCTTAGCAAAATGGTGTGGCAGAAAGGATGAATAGATCTCTTTTGGAAAGGGCTCGTTGCATGATATCAAATGCTGGGTTGACAAACACCTTTTGGGCAGAAGCTATCTTTACAGCTTGATATATTGTCAACCGGGCTCCTTCTGCACCTCCAGAGGAAATATGGTCAGGTACTCATTCTAATTATTCTTATTTAAAGATATTTGGTTGCCCCGCATAATGCATGTAAATGATGGAAAATTAGAGCCAAGGGCTAAAATTGTATTTTCCTTGGGTATGCATCTGGGGTGAAATGATACCGACTATGGTATCATGATCCTATTGCACCAAAATTTATAATTAGCAGAGATGTAACCTTTGATAAATCCTCTATGTTACATTCAAAAAAAGAGTCTTCTAGTTCTTGTAATACAGATAAAGGGAAGAGTACACAAAAGCAGGTGAAGGTTGAGATTGGCATTACTTATAAGCCAAGCTCATCAACTTTAGAGAAAAATACTGTTGAAAGCCATGAAGTTGAGCCAGAAGCTGAAATTCCTGAAGTTGAGACTCTTGAAGTTGAGCCAGAAGAAGAGGAGTATTTTATAGCCAAACATAGACCAAGAAGAGAATGTAAAAAACCATTAAGGTTAGGAGCTTATGTTTCTTTTTCTTTTTCAGTAACACAGGAAACTGAAGAAATTGGAGAACCATCAAAATATTCAGAAGCAGTTTCTTGTGCTAATTCAGCCAAGTGGCTGATTGCAATGAATGAAGAAATTGAGTCTCTCCACAAGAATGGTACTTGGTCTCTTGTGAAGCCGCCATCAGGAAAGAGAATTGTTGGTTGCAAATGAGTCTTAAAGAAAAATGATGACATTCCAGGGGTTGAAGATGCGAGGTATAAGACACGATTAATTGCAAAGGGCTATAGTCAGGTACAAGGAGTTGATTTTAATGATATTTTTTCGCCTATTGTTAAACATAGCTCTATTCGTGTCTTGTTTGCCTTAGTTTCCACGTATGATTTGGAGTTAGAACAACTTGATGTTAATACAACTTTCTTACATGGCGAACTTGAGGAACAAATATACATGCATCAACCCGAAGGATTTGAAATTGAAGGAAAAGAAGATCACGTTTGTTTGTTGAAGAAATCCTTGTACGGATTAAACAGTCTCCAAGACAATGGTACAAACGGTTTGATTACTTTATGTTGGGTCATGGTTATTCGAGGAGCATGTATGATAGTTGTGTTCACTTTCGGAAGTTAAATGATGGTTCATTTATATACCTATTATTATATGTTGATGAATGCTCATTGCTGGTAAGGATTTGACAGAAATTCACAATTTGAAAAGACAACTGAAAAGTGAATTTGAGATGAAAGATTTGGGAGCAGCTAAGAAAATCCTTGGCATGGAGATCAAAAGAGATCGAGGAGCCAACAGGCTATTCCTGACCCAGAAGAAGTACTTGGAAAAAGTCTTGGAAAGGTTTGACATGAAAGATGTTAAACCAGTAAGTACCCCTCTTGCTGCTCATTTTAAGTTATCAGCTGCTCAGTCACCGCAGTCAGAGTAAGAAGAGAGGTATATGGCACATGTACCTTATTCCAGTGCAGTTGGCAGTATTATGTATGCAATGGTTTTACACGTCCGGACATTTCACAAGCCGTGAGCGTGGTAAGACGATAGATGGCTTGCCCTGGTAAAGCACATTGGCAAGCTGTGAAATGGATTCTCAGATACTTGCGAGGTACTTCAAACACATGTTTGGAGTTCGGGAGAAATACTAATACTTTGGTTGGTTTTGTAGACTCAGATTATGCAGGTGATCTTGACAAAATAAGATCACTAACAGGCTGCGTATTTTGCATTGGTGGTTGCTCTATCAGTTGGAAAGCTACATTACAACATGTAGTAGCTTTATCTACTACCGAAGCAGAATATATGGCAGTGACCGAGGCTATCAAAGAAGCCTTATGGTTGAAGGGTCTCTTTGCTGAACTCAGTTTACACCAAGGTGGTATTATCATTTTTTGTGATAGTCAAAGTGCCATTCACTTGACTAAAAGACCAAATGTATCATGAGAGAACGAAACATATTGATATCAAGTACCATTTTATCCGAGAAACCATTGCTGATGGAAAAATCTCTGTTCAGAAGATCAACACTAGAGACCATCCTGCTGACATGTTCACGAAACCTCTTCCTTGAACTTGATTGGCATTTATGAAGAATGATTTTGCCCATTGGGGCTTTTGCGGAGAAGGTGGAGCAAATTTACTATATTAGCCAAAATTAGGCCAAGGTGGAGATTTGTAATTATGGCCAATATTTTGGCTAATGGATTCCATCTCACATAAGCATGCTTGCAAAGTAGACTTTGTTGGCAATATTCTTTGGGACCCAAAAATATTGCTTTATGTGGTGGACATCATTTGTACAAGTTGTATATCTTCTTTTACACCTAAGAGGCCAAGACTTTTTTGCCTATAAAAGGGAAGACCATTAGTTCATTTCAAACACACCCACAAAACTTGAGTCTTCATTTCTTGTTTCTTCCTTTCTTCCTTTTTATTAAGAGTGTTTTGTATGAGAGTTAAGTGTTGGGAAGCACTTGTGTGAACCCTTTCTTTAGAGTGATCTTGTGAGGTTATTCTCTTGGGGTATTTGGGATTAATTAGAGTGTTTACTCTAATTATGTACTCTCTTTTATACTCTTGTTGGTAGTGAAATTACTCCTCTCCGCTTGTGGACGTAGATCACTTTGACCGAATCACGTTAATTTTGTGTCTTCTTTATATGCTTTAATTGCCGTTATCAACTTCCATTGTCTTTGTTATTGTCATTACTCCGTTGTTTGGCTAAATTCCGCACTACCCGGGTTCTTGATCCTAACAAAAAAATATACAAAATGTAGTGGGGAATCATGAACTCTAGTAATTACAAACAACAACAACATACCCAGTAAAATCCCACAAGTGGGGTCTGGGGATAGTGTGTACGCAGACCTTACCCGTACCTGGCGAGGTATAGAAGTTGTTTCCAATATGACCTCTAGTACAATGTCTTTGCAGTTAGTATGACAGGATTTCTGTTGTCTTGATGTTAAGACAACAAGTGTATATCAGTTCTTGATCTCAGAAACCTCTACTTTTTGTGAATCAGGGAGGACCTGCTCCTACACTAGTCAAAGCAGAGCAGCCATGTTCAGCAGCTCAAAAAAGCAATATTTCCGAGAAAGAATGTGTCTTGAAGACTGTTATGGGGTAATTTTTTTTCTCTGTGATAGTTATCTATTTAATTCAAAGCTAATTGCTGTTCATCTTTGCATCTACCGTATGCAAAGATAGAACACGTTGATTTGTATTTAGTCTGTATGTTAGTATGGGTGAGGTTTTCTCATGTATGCATGAGGTTCTTGGTTTCAAAAGTTTTGTAACTAGAGAATGATAACTCTGTTGCGGCATTATTTATAGATACAAAGTTTTTCATTGATATTACCAAATATTGATTTGCAGTGTACTCAATGAACCGACCCTGAAGAAGTTTGATCTCCTAAATAAACAATTGATAATTACACGGATAACTAGTGCAGACATTCTTAAGGTCTGTCCTCCCGTAACCAGAGGATACATCTGTCTTTGGTAGTTATTTTTCAGTTCAATATTTGTCATGTTACTCCTGGAGATTTAACATGTTTTTATCTTCACTCCAGGGTGTTGTTACCTTGTTATTTGATAAGGCTGTACTAGAACCAACATTTTGCGCGATGTATGCACAACTGTTTTCTGATCTCAATTCAAAGCTGCCACCATTTTCTTCTGATGAGCCAGGTGGCAAAGAGATTACATTCAAGCGTGTTCTATTGAATAATTGTCAGGCGGCATTTAAAGGTGCTGCCAATCTGCGAGAAGAGGCGAGGCAAATGACATCCCCGGAGCAGGAGTCAGAATGCAAGGACAAAGAAAGGTTGATAAAATTGCGGACTCTTGGCAATATACGGCTTATCGGAGAACTTGTGAAGCAAAATATGCTCCCTGAAAAGATTGTTCATCACATCGTTCAGGTTGTTAATTTCTTGCCTTTTGCTCAGGTCTATTTGTTTCCATGCCGATTGCTGCCTTTAATACCTTGAACTGTACCAATTGTTGTCTTTGCTGGTTTTGTTCAACAGGAACTATTAGGACAAGATCCCAAAAGAAGTCCGGAAGAAGAGAATGTTGAAGCCATTTGCCAGTTCTTCAACACCATTGGCAAGCAGCTTGATGAGAAACAAAAGTCAAGGCGCATCAACGATGTGTACTTTAACCGGTTGAAAGAACTCTCTACAAACCCTCAGTTGGATCCACATTTAAGGTGTATGGTTCTTGATGTGCTGGACTTACGTTCCAATAACTGGGTGCCTAGACGGGAAGAGGTGACACATCATTCTATCTTATATTTGTTTCCTGTTCATGTCATAGAATTATCTCACTTAATGTAATATTCTCTCTTTTTTGCACAGGGGAAACCAAAAACCATCACAGAGATTCACACAGAAGCGAAGACCTTGGGGTTGCGTTCTGGTGCCACTGCAGGCATGAGAAATTCACGTGGTCCACTGGGTCCTAAAGGCGGCTTGATTTCTGGCGGCTATCGGCGAGGAACTGGTGGAATGACGCCTGGAATGCCGGGAGTTAGGAAGATGCCGGGTATGCCTGGGATGAATAATGACAACTGGGAGGTTCCTAGATCACGGTCGATGCCGAGAGGTAATGGACCAATGGTGCAGCCTGGTGGACGTGGTCCGCCACCACTGGTTGGCAAGTCGCCCTCATTGAACCCAAGGCTTCTGCCTCAGGGTAGTTACCAAATATTGATTTGCAGTGTACTCAATGAGCCGACCCTGAAGAAGTTTGATCTCCTAAATAGACAATTGATAATTACAGGGATAACTAGTGCAGACATTCTTAAGGTCTGTCCTCCTGTAACCAGAGGATACATCTGTCTTTGGTGGTTATTTTTCAGTTCAATATTTGTCATGTTACTCCTGGAGATTTAACATGTTTTTATCTTCACTCCAGGGTGTTGTTACCTTGATATTTGACAAGGCTGTGCTAGAACCAACATTTTGCGCGATGTATGCACAACTGTTTTCTGATCTCAATGCAAAGCTGCCACCATTTCCTTCTGATGAGCCAGGTGGCAAAGATATTACATTCAAGCGTGTTCTATTGAATAATTGTCAGGAGGCATTTGAAGGTGCTGCCTATCTGCGAGAAGAGGTGAGGCAAATGACATCCCCGGAGCAGGAGTCAGAACGCAAAGACAAAGAGAGGTTGATAAACTTGCGGACTCTTGGCAATATACGGCTTATCGGAGAACTTGTGAAGCAAAATATGGTCCCTGAAAAGATTGTTCATCACATCGTTCAGGTTGTTAATTTCTTGCCTTATGTTCAGGTCTATTTGTTTCCTTGCTCTGTCTTTAATACCTTGGACTGTACCAATTTTTGTCTTTGCTGGTTTTGTTCAACAGGAACTATTAGGACAAGATCCCAAAAGAAGTCCGGAAGAAGAGAATGTTGAAGCCATTTGTCAGTTCTTCAACACCATTGGCAAGCAGCTTGATGAGAAACAAAAGTCAAGGCGCATCAACGATGTGTACTTTAACCGGTTGAAAGAACTCTCTACAAACCCTCAGTTGGCTCCACATTTAAGGTGTATGGTTCTTGGTGTGCTGGACTTACGTTCCAATAACTGGGTGCCTAAACGTGAAGAGGTGACACATCATTCTATCTTAGATTTGTTTCCTGTTCATGTCATAGAATTATCTCACTTAATGTAATATTCTCTCTTTTTTGCACAGGGGAGACCAAAAACCTTCACAGAGATTCACACAGAAGCGAAGACCTTGGTGTTGCGTTCTGGTGCCACTGCAAGCATGAGAAATTCACGTGGTCCACTGGGTCCTCAAGGCGGCTTGATTTCTGGCGGCTATCGGCGAGGAACTGGTGGTACGACGCCTGGATGATGGAGAACGTGTATAAACAGCGGAAGCAAATAGCCAGGATCACTTGCATGTAATATAAATAACACATAATCACAGATTATAATTAACCATAAGATCGATACTTATCTCTTGAAGCGTGACAACGATCGCGAAAAGAGCCTCCAAGCAAGAGCGAAAATGTCCACGGGATTATCTTCCAGTTCCACAGTTTTCTGAATTAGTGAAACTAGCGTGAGCGAGTTTCTCCTTGGAAAACAGTACAGTAAAACCATAGCCTCCTTATCGAATAAGACCTCTTTATATAGCCACAGGCTTTAGGGTTTAAAGCCTTTTCCTAAACCTGCTGGTCTTACTTTTCCACCAAGAAATATAATTTCATTTAATTCATAATTATTCGGTCACAGCAGGGACCACATTATTTAATTAACGAGGCTTCCTATTATGAACTTAATTCGAAATATCTGAATTAATACTACCATAATAAATTACGAATTATTCCACTAAAGATTTGTAACTGCACTCCTCAGTTCAATTTCGAAAATTTTCCATTAAACATTATTTAACTCCTTATGTTAAGATTCAAATACTAATCGAAGAATTAAATTACTGACAATTTAATTCATTGATTATTTCCTTTAAACCTTCGCTTAACTTATTTCATGTGACGGATACAAAATTCACCTGCAGGGTTTATACATGAAAACTTATAAGCTTTCATAAAGGTGTATCATCAATCTCTTAGACTGAGACATTCTTAGACTGAGACATGGATTCCATCAACTAATTATTACTTCGCCAATGTATATCATCATTGTCTAATTTACTAGACATATTGACCCTCTAAAGAATCTTGCCTTTTAGTAAATCAAAACAATAAATATATACACAACTAATAATAATTATATCAAGATTAAGTCTATAAGTACATTTAATGGCTAGAGAATTTATTTTATTAAGTCAGTATAAAATACTTATCTCTACTTGGTCCGTTCAATACATACAAAATGTACTAGCACAAGAAGTCGGAATTAAACCATTCTCATAATCAAGATAAATTATATTTAATCTTGTGCTACAATCATTCCTGATGGTTTATCTTATTCCATCCCTAGATTGTGAACACGATCTTTATACTTATAAGAACTGATGATTTAATCTTCCGTGTATAAGCTAAACTCTATACACTAAATCATCTGCTATATAAGTAACGGACAAAAACAAATATATGATCTATTTAAAACTTTGTTAAACTTAAATAAATAATTATTCCATAATAAATACTATATCCAAATTAAAATCCATGGTTAATAGTATATATTCGAACACTGGAATGCCGGGAGTTAGAAAGATGCCGGGTTTGTCTGGGCTGGATAATGACTACTGGGAGGTTCCTAGATCACGTGAATTTGAATCCGGCTTGCTAGATTGAAATGCCTAAAAATTGCACCTTTGTATTTACTAAGAACATCTTAAAATTGCCGTCCTATTTTACCTTTGCGAGTCAATGAATGGTCAGATGACAATATTTAAGTAAATGCGAATAATATACACGTATGATCAGTATCGTATTACAATACAAGGATCGTTTATGTGGTTAATAATAATACAATAACAACAATAATCCACTATAATCCCACTATTGAGTTACCGTAACGAATATGCAAACTTACCCTTACTACGAATGTTGAATAGCTGTTTCCAATAGACTACACTGCTCAAGTAAAGCACAATCTTAGCAATTAGAAAAAGAAATACAGTAGTGAAAAAGCCATGAAGAGATGCAGTATCAACAACATAATAAGATAACAAAAACAAAAGAAATAACATGTAATAATAGAAATCTAAGGGTGAGAAGATACGAGAATAATACTAAAGCTACTGGTGTGGCAAAGAGAAATACTCGACTACCTACTAGCCTTCTACCCTAAGTTCTTGCTCTCTACACTTTGCTATTAAGGGTCATATCATCGTTAAGCTGGAATTGTTTCATGTCCTGTCTTATCACCTCTCCCAATTAATTTTTAGGCCTATCTCTACCTTCCATTAGACCAACTTTTATAGTCAATAATAATAAATGAATTGTTATCGATGAATAATCAAATATTACTTATTTAAACTTTATTTTTATCTTTGTATTACTCATTGAATAACTTATTCCACATCTATCTAGTACAAAGCAATGCATAGATTTATGCATAACTTATATGAATAGAGTATGGTATAATTTTCGATAATTAAATATTGCATTAAATATGTAATTCTAACTAAAAGCTTCGTTAGTTTCACAAAATTATTTTTTTAGTCCATTTAACTAAACATTGTTTTATTTTATGCTGGATTTAATTTTTTTCTCAATTTATAAAAGGGAGTATAAAAACGCCAAGGTTCCATTTAGTAACAAGTGTACTCCCGCCATTTCCCAGAGTGCGAGAAAGAGAAATGGAGATTGTGAGAGACCAACCGAAGAGCTCCTCAGATGAATCCCTAAAATTGGCGATCGCAATGGCGCTCGTCCGGTCAAAGCTTCTCCAAAAACCTCCGGCACCACCACCGTCGCAGCCGCCGCCTTCATCCTCCAGTGCCGTTCCTCAACCTGCCGCCGGTCCTCCTCTTTACTCCGATGATGCTCTTAAATGGAAACGAAAAGTTCGATCATTTTCCTTTAATTTTTCGTTCTGATACTTTCACTTATCTCGTAGAAGTTGCGTGTGACGGAATTTGAATTTGAATTAATTGTAAAATTTTGAATTATTTTTCTTAGGCAAAAGAGCGTAAATTAGAGATTCTCAGACTCAAGGAAGACCTCAAAGTAGCGGAAGGTTAGATTTTTCATTTCCGTAATATTTTAAAGTAAAATTCAGCTTACTTGTCATGTTAATGTTTATAATGAAATTTTGACGACCGCGGCAACTTTCTGAGGATCTGTTATGTGTTCGTTTTATTATCAAATGTCGATCTAGCTACTAATTATCTGATTATTTTGCTATATTCCGACCTCAATTTTTTTTACTTAATTATGTTTTTCGTTTTTAAATCAATATTGCAATGATAGTAATGGTTTTCTGAGGATATTCTTGCTAAACGTTTTGATTTCAATATAGCAATGCGTTGTCCGTATAACTTAATTCATTTTGAACGGCTTATTTTTCGGTATTGGGTGTCAAAATTTTGTGACTTATGACAACACGAGTTTCTCTGAGTTTTAGTTTGACTTTGCAATGTGTTGTCCGTGTAGATAGATTCGTTTTGAATGGCAATTTTTTTCTTCTTATATTTCTCTCTTTTTCTTTTGAGTAAGATGGTTCGCAGTGTGATATATTTCCGAAAAGTGCATCATGCAAGTGTTATTTCTTTGATAAGTTGGGGTTATTGAGCCCTAAGAGAATTGGAGATGGTTCTGACCAACGATTCAGTGAAGTGCTGCGGAGAAGATTTCTCAGACAAGGTTCATTTTTAGGATTTTCTGTTGTATTTGTTGGTTTAAAGTTGTCAATTTGGGTTCATTAATGTTGTATTCATTAGCTGGATTTATTGAATTGTATGATTTTCTCAGTGAGGATTAAGGAGAGAAAGAGGAGAAGAACAGATGATTCCTTGGTTCATCGAATTTCAGGTGAAAATGCATTTAGGGATGTTCTTATGTATGTAAACAATTGTCTTCACTTTTGATGGTTAACTTGCAAAGTCATGACTTTTTGAAAGTTACTTTGAGTTGAGATATATCATACCTCAGTCATGCTGTGATATATCTCATTTCTTACTTGTGCCATAATTTGATCTCTGTTAAATTCCAGGTCCTGTTTGGCAAATTTTGCTGAAGATGAATTTTCTGCTGTAGATGAGAAGTATGAATTTTGTGTCTTTTCTTAAATGGCAGAACGTGACAATGAAAATAATGTTGACCAACTGAGCGCTTCAGTAGATTTTCTTGTGGAGCTTTGTGATAGTGTTTCTCCTCAAAGTGTATGTGGTTTCAATTAACCTGCTTTTAGCTAATGATACTTTTTTCTTATTTAAAATATGATTTCCATGTCTCATCTCACTTTGCTTTTATATAAAATGTGTTGCAGTTGGAAATGGGTAACTTTAAGAACTGGTGCCACCAAGCCGTGGACTTTATTCTTGGTAACAACACAATCCTTTCCGTTTCCTTTTGCCTTTCTCTGTGGAATTCCTCCTTGGGCTCATCTGGAAATTTTAAACTTGAGTTCCTGATATATATAATTTTTTTAATACACAGGCCATTTCTTTTTTAATTTTATATTTGACAGGTTTACTACTATTTTCTATTTTTTAATGTGGAGGAATGTATAGAAGCTGAAATCAAGGGGCTAATTAGTGAATATACTATCTGTTCTGTAACTTAAATGTTAAAAAATGACTGCTACTGAAGGTTCATCCTAAGATTTGAATTTTAAAGGAAAGATTGTTGTAAAAGACTGCATTTTGAGAACTATCTTCATGGTTTGTACAGCATTTAAATAAAGCGTTCTAATCTTTACTCAAAAATTCAAAAGGTTCACAATTTTTCTTCTTTGTCAACACCTTATATGCAAGTATTTTTAAGCTGTTAAAAAAGAAGAATTTTTCTTCTTTGTCAACACCTTATATGCAAGTATTTTTAAGCTGTTAAAAAAGAAGAAATTTTCTTCTTTGTCAACACCTTATATGCAAGTATTGAACGGTTTCACTGCATAGAATGCCTAAATTTTTGAGCTTTCAGTTTTAATGATAAGTGTTATAAACCAAAGAAGTTCTATATTTCATATCTTAGAAGAGAAGATTACAAGACCTATTTATAATACTAATTCACCTAATCTATTAGTTGCCATACACCTAATTACACCTACTATACAACTCATATACATGTGCTAGCTATGATGTAGTACATGTGTATACATGTGCCAGACAACTTGTATTACACCTACTATACAACTCATATAGATGTGCTAGCTATGATGTAGTACATGTGTATACATGTGCTAGACAACTTGTATCTCAACACTCCCCCTCAAGTTGGAGCATATATATTGATCATGCCCAACTTGTTACAGATATATTCAACTCGAGCTCCATTCAAAGCTTTTGTGAAAATGTCTCCCAATTGATCTCCAGTTCTAACATGACCTGTAGAGATGAGCTTTTGTTGAATCTTTTCACGAACAAAGTGACAATCTATTTCAATGTGCTTAGTCCTTTCGTGAAATACAGGATTAGAGGAGATATGAAGAGCAGCTTGATTATCACACCACAACTTTGCTGGCAATGTAGTTTGGAAGCCAACTTCACTTAATAGTTGATGTACCCATACAACCTCACACACAGATTGTGCCATAGCTCTGTATTCTGCTTCCGCACTAGATCGAGATACGACATTTTGTTTCTTACTCTTCTACGAAATCAAGTTTCCACCAACAAAAACGCAATAGCCTGTCGTGGATCTCCTATCGGCTTTTGACCCTGCCCAATCTGCATCTGTGAAACACTCAATGTTAGTGTGTTCA
>MU763120.1:3350-16776 GCA_026770625.1 Nicotiana glauca | reverse complement strand
ATGAGTCTATTGATAGTACTAACTTATCATCTCTTGTTGATGTCTTGAGCCGAGGGTCTCCTGGAAACAGCCTCTTTGCCCCCCAGGGTAGGGGTAAGGTCTGCGTACATATTACCCTCCCCAGAACCCACTTGTGGGATTATACTGGGTTGTTGTTGTTGTTGTTGTAAAAATTCTAAATTAAATTCCTAAATTAATCTAAGTTGTAAAATCAAACTAATTATCAAATTATAAAATTTATAAAAATTAATTGATCCTAAATTAAAAGATAAAAACGATTGATTTTGCATTAAAAGATCAAAGATGTAAAAGTGAGCCATTTTTGTGATTTTCATTTTAGTAGATTAATTAGTTTACTAATTAATCCTAAAAATATGAAAATAAACGCTAAATGCAATATATTGCATTTTTGTATTTTTTCATAATTTTAATAAAAATAAACAAGCACAGAAGATGCAAACAATTAACACAAAATCCTACAAAATCCTATAAAATTGTAAATAATTGAAAAAAATTAATTTCTTTAATTTGTAGGAGTATTTCACATAGGGCAAAAATTACGTGCTCACATCAGACAATTCCAGTGGTTGCGTCAGGGAGATATGACTGTGATGCAGTATGAGATGGGGTTCTCGGAGTTAGCTCGTCATGCTGGTTGGTTCCTACGAAGAGAGAGAGAGGATTAGGAGGTTCGTTGATGGCCGCACATATCAGCTTCGTATTCTCATGACCAGGGAGAGGGTATTTGGTGTTACTTTTGAGGAGGTTGTCGATATTGCTCGCGAGATTGAGCCAGTTTGTCTCCAGGAGCGAGATGAGAGGGTGGCAAGGAGGCCTCGTGAATCTGGTAGTTATGGTGGTGCTCCTTCGTGAGGTCAATTTCAGCATGGTAGAGGCCGCCCATTCAGACATGCTTAGTCAGCCCGCCTAGGTTATCGTAGGGCATCATCGGGTCATGGTTTTGTGACGACCCGACCCGTCGTCTCATATGTTACTGCTCCATTTTCCCCGTTTTATGCTTCTTCATGTTTCATTATCAGTGTTTGGTGTGTTAGAGTTGATTTGGATTGGTTTTGATAAGAAATGAGACACTTAGTCTCTTTAAGTTTAAGTTGGAAAAGTCAACCGAATGTTGACTATTGAGTTAGAGGGCTCGGATTTGACTTCCGGTGATTCGGTTAGCTTCGGGGGATTATTTAAGACTTAGGAGCATGATCGGAATTGATTTTGGATGTCCGGTGTAGAATTTGGCTTGAATTGGCGAAGTTAGTATTTTGGCGAATTCCGGTTGATAGGTGAGATTTTGATCTGAGGGTCGGAATGGGATTCCGAGAGTTGTTGTAGCTTCGTTAGGTGATTTTGGATATGTGTGCAAATTTTCAGGTCATTCGGACATCGTTTCGTCGGGGTTTTGATCGAATGCGTGTTTCGGAAGTTTTTAAAGAACTTAGGCTTGAATCCGATGAGAATTGATGATTTTAGTGTTGTTTGATGTGTTTTTATGATTGGAACAAGTTTGGATAATGTATTAAGGCATATTTGTGTTTTTGGTTGAGATCCAGGGGGCCTCGGGGTGGTTTCGGATGGCCAACGGGGTGAATTTTGGACTTGTGTGATTGCTGATGGTTCTGATATCTGGTATTTCTGCATCTGCGGAAAAGGGACCGCAGAAGCGGTTCCGCAGATGCGGTAGGGAGGTCGTCGGTGCGGTTAAAGTCCTCGAGGCAATTTCCGCAGAAGCGGATGTTGGTTCGCAAATGCGGTCACCGCAGAAGCGAAATTGGACCGCAGAAGCGGTCCTGGGCGAGTTAGTGAAAACCGCAGAAGCGGATAGAAAACCGCAGAAGCGTATAGAAAACCGCAGAAGCGGTAGTCGCAGAAGCGGGTTGGACACCGCAGATGCGAAAATGACTGTTCACAGAAGGGTTTTAAAATGATATTTCATCCGCGACTTGGGGGTTATTTTCCTCCATTTTTGAGCATCTTGGGAGCTTTTTGGGAGCCATTGAAGAGGGTTTCAACTGGAGTTTATTGGAGGTAAGTTCTACGAACTAAAAACATGGTTATATTGTGAAATTGGCTTGGAAATACATGGAAATTGAGCCTAAAACTTATGAATTAGGGCTTGAATTTTGATATTTCAAATTGGGATTTGATAGGTCATTTGAGCTCGGATTTGGGAGTTCTTGGTATGTATGGACTCGTGGCGAGACGAGGAATCCGATAATATGAGTTTTGTAATTTTTTGAGAAGCGGGCCCGGGGCTCGGGTTTTGCTAGTTTCGAGATTTTTGCTATTTCTCAATTGTTTTCGATTGGGTATTGATCCCTTAGCATATTGTGATGTATTCGCTCTGATTTTGGTTAGGTTCGACGTGCGTGAAGGCTGATTTGAGGGGCAAAGGCGTCGCGAGCTAGGGATTTCGCCGGTTCAAGGTGAGTAATGCTTGTAAATGATATCCTGAGGGTTTGAAAACCCGGATTTCACATCGTAACGCTTTCTATGATGAATGCGGGGTCGTTTACTATTGGGAATTTGTGACTTGGTCCATCCCGAGTGATAGTTCTGCTATATTGGCGATTGAGACGCATACTTTATTACTGTGAATTGGGCTTATTGCCATGTTTGGGGCCTTGTGCCGACCTATAGAATTCTTAGGGGATCTTCATTTGTTTTCCTCACTTTGCATAAATCATACTCTCAGTCATGTTTTCAATTGTTAAAAATATGATAAGAACTGTATTTTGAACATGAAATCATAAATAAAATGAATATGAGTGCTGAGATCCCTACAATACGTAATGCCCGAGTGGTTGCGCATTTATTTGACTGATATGGGTTGAGTACCCAATAGTGAGGATATATTTTCCTATGATATGGATCGGGCTGCACGCCGCAGCGATGATATATTGATATTGAGGCTGAGAGCTTATTTGATGCCACGATATGGCTGATATTGCGCTTGGGCTGTAGGGGCCCCTCCGGAGTCTGTACACACCCCAATGAGCGCTGTCTACGATAAATAAATGGAGCGGGCTGCACGCCGCAACGGGTACTAGAATGTACCGTTATTTGCATTGCATTGCATTCATGCATTTGTTCACTATTTGTTGTTTGTGTTATTTCTTGGNTCTGTGCATAATGTCACTAATTGTTGAAAATTATTTTCACAACTGTTGAAAGGATCATCTTCAAAAGAGGTTTAAAACTGAGCCAAGATACTTTGAAAGATTTCACAGTTTTCATTGATTTTCTCAATTTAAGGGCTTTTCACTACTTCTGTACAGCATGATGATCTGTTATACGTGATTTCTTACCGCTCAATTATTATTTACTTTTATTACTCATTGAGTTGGAGTACTCACTTTACTCCCTGCACCTCACGTGCAGTTGCATGTATTGTTCCCCAGTAGCGGGTTATTAGCTGATTGAAGATACTACTATTGCAGCTGAGCAAGGTGACCGCCAGCGTTCACGGCACCGGACGTTGTCTTTAAAATTCCAGAATTTATTTTTGTACATTATTAGCCGTGTAGTTGTGTTCAGGCTTCTTTTGATGCTCGTGACTTGTGATACTCCGATTTCGGGCTGAGCTGGGATGGTTCCCTATTATATCATTTTCTTCCGCATTTATGATAATGTTATCTATTGTTTTCGACTCATTCTTGCTATGTAATTGTTAAAAGAAGTATTGTTAATCTGTTGGATGGCCTTGTCTTCACGAGAGTCGCCATTACGATCGGGTTCGGGAATTGGGTCGTGACAAGTTGGTATCAGGGCCTAGGTTACTAGGTCTCACGAGTCATGAGCAGGTTTAGTAGAGTCTCACGGATCGGTACGGAGATGTCTGTATTTATCCTCTAGAGGCTGCAGAACCTTTAGGAAAACTTCACATTCTTGAATTCTTATCGTGCGTCCTTGATTCTGCTTGAATAGAAAACTCTTGAAATTCTTTCCACGCGATTGTATGCGCACGGGATCACTCAGTATCAGATATGCCTTGATGGCTTGTGATTCCTCGATCGAGGGCTGAGATGTGACTTCTATGAGTGATGTTGGGCCAGTCTGGAGGACTTGAGGCCGAATCTTCGCCTATGGCTTGAGCACCGAGGTGCTGATTTTGTGAGCTGTTGTTATGAACTTATATGTTCAGTATTGTCCCTAATTGTGGGAATGGCAGCTGGATAGCTATGTAATGAGTATGTTGGTACTGTGTGATGTTTCTATACGACTTGGAGGTGTCGAAGAAGGTCTGCTGGGTGATAGATGAACCATTAAGTGTTTGATTTCCATTGCGATTGGATGTGTTGCCCCAAGTTATGGGTACGTGAACAATCTTTTCAAGTCTCCTAGTTGGGAGTGAAGTAAATAACATGTTGCAGTTTGAGTTCAGACTCAGGAAGACTAAATGACTGTGTAACGTATATGATGGTGGAAGATATGCTGAAATGCTAAATAGGCAAAGCAGGTGGGTTATCTCCCGCGGAGTGTTCTTAAGTGGTACGATTCTTATGTATATTGTTAGAAGATCTCATGTGTAATTGAAGAGTACATGTTGAAATTTGATAAATTCGGGTCGCTCAAGAGAGTGGACTCAACTGATGTGGGGATGAATGCGAGATTTGTAGAGGATTATAGTACTAGATGATCTGTGTTTTCACAAACTTGTAAATGATTTGAGTTTAATCTCACTATAGTATTGTGGCATCATTAAAGTAAAAGTGTTATGAGTTGTTGAGTGTGTCTTGATGTATGGCTTCGAGCCAAGTTGGGAAGGTTACTGTTGATTAGCTGATTGTACGGTTATATGCTATATTGGTCCCTTTTCGAGGTATGCTGGCGGATCAGTTCTGGTTGCAGAAATTGAGCCGGGGATGGCACGAGTGAAGCAAAATTTTGACAAAGGTTATATGGTACTTCGTA
Organism: Nicotiana glauca; assembly: GCA_026770625.1. Taxonomy (NCBI): domain Eukaryota; kingdom Viridiplantae; phylum Streptophyta; class Magnoliopsida; order Solanales; family Solanaceae; genus Nicotiana; species Nicotiana glauca. The sequence goes on along the minus strand of MU763120.1, from coordinate 11,853 downwards.
TATGTGTGGAAATAATAGGATGTCTTGAGCTGTTGTTAATAAAGAATGCTTAGCGTAAAGAGAAGGAAGTTGTTTGGTTGTATCGGAATGAGATCACGTCCTGCGGTGTCAGAGTGCTAATAAGGCACGAGTGGTTATGTCCGTTTGATCAGGTAAATTACAATTCGAATATGAAGTAATGACTCTCGACAATGGTTTTATTGTGTTCAAGATCCTACATGTAACAATCAGGTGTCTCAAGGTTGTGTAAGTGGTCAGAGACTGTGTATTCATCGGAGAATGTCGAGACTTGTGGTGTTTTTATGTTGATTATGGGATCCTATGTATCGTCATCTGGAAAGTAATGGCAATAAATTTAAGTTCGCATGAAGTTCTTCAAAGTGAAGTATTCTGGAAGGTGGCATTTCTGTGAACAGCTGAAAGAGTATTCGGTGGCCTATGGGTCTTAGACAGCGTGGTCTTATATTCGAGTCTCGTGTGGTAGGCCTGGATTGAGGCATTGTGATGCTACATCGAGATAGGAATATCAAGTTGATGATGAATCAGAAAGGAACTTAGATATATGGAATAGGTTGATAGTAGACTGAGTCGGTATGGTAAGTGTATGATTAATTCTTTGTATGTGTTCGAGGTAATGAGCTTTTACAGGCATTTTGGCAGTAATGCTCTTGAGTTTTGACGGCTTGCTCAGCTTGGTTTAGATAGAAGGATCAGTCCTGGCAGTTTAGCTTGTGCAAATGGAACTGGGAGAGAGTTCTTGTTGAGTTTTACCGTGGTTTGGGGATGAATATATTTTCTATGGTTGTGCGAAGCATGAAATGTGTAATGATTCTTCTTCTAGATGGGATTGACGGAAGGTCTTGGCTAGATGAGTTACAGTTCAGTTCGGAAAAGAAGTTCATAAAATTCTTAGGAAACGGGTAGCCTCAGGTAATCAAGGAAATGGTACTGCTAATCGGAAGTGATTTGAAGAGAGTTAATGTCTCGAAAAAAGGGGAAGGTGATGTAAACTGATAATACTTCGATAGTATTGTAGTGTTTTCTTGCTAGATCGACTACTGATATCTGAGTGTGCTTGATAGCACTAGAGAATTTTAGAACATCTTTCGAAGAATGATTGGGTACTCGAGGTGTAATATGTATTCATATTGCGGAATTTGGGATCAGGTACAGTGATTCGTGTGCCATATGGAGTTGGAAACTGGGAGTTCTCATGTTCAGGCTATGTAGTGGTTGTTGATAGTATGTATTGGTAGAGTTAGCGGCTATTGGGGTTTGGAAGCCCGAGAGGATCTTTCTTTGCTTGGTATATTAGATTCTGGATATGATATTGGGGTGTAGACTAGTTGTCTCAGTGTTGGGTTATTCTAGACTATTGTGATATGGGTTATGTCGGAAAATGCCACAGGTTGCGTGGCGAGGTGCATCGAACTATGTTCTAGCAGAATGGTTGTGTTCCAAAGACCAGCGGACGGCTGGGAGGGATTGCTCTTCTTAATTGGGCCTTCGTGGTTGATGTCAGTGTAGAGGCTTCTGCCATTGATTCAGTTTCGGTATTGAGGGACTTTTCGGATGCGTTTCTTGTGGCCGGGCATGTCGCCGGGCGAGATTGTGGATTTCGGTATTGATTTGGTATCGGCACCGTATCGTACGACTCCGACATGAGTTATAGTAGTGGAAGGAGCAGCTTCAGGCTTCTTGATAATGAGTTTGTTAGTAAGCTGATTGGATACGTGTTTCGCTTGAGTTGGCTTGGTTGGCCCCGAATTGTATTGATGAAGGATAGGTTGATTCGATCGTTATTGAACCTGTTAGTGATCTGGGGAGAGCTATGAGTTGCTTTTTCTGTGCTGTAAGGCGTTATGATTTTCGGACTGTGGGCACATATAATGCGGTGCTATCGAGATTAATAGTGGAAGTTGAGGAGGGAAACCTCAGTTGTGCTTGATTTTTGTAGCTTACAACGCTATATGTGGATATCATTATGCACTCAGTATGCTTACGACCGATACTCGGTATTTTGTTGTAATGGGCAAATTTGGCTCGATGTGCATTTCCTTATGTAAGATTTATGTGTGGATCGGGTGGCATACCGCCATGGGTATGTTATCTGGATCGGGTTGCATGCCGCAACAATGTGATGTTGAGAATAGTTTTCCAAATGCTACTTTGTATGCCTTGCTTTCGGGTTTCTAAGAAAAGTCCGTATTGGGTGTTGCTCGGCGAATGGCGCATCGATTGTGTCCTTTCAGGATCGTATGGTGTATATTACCTGCTTCACCATGGGTATAATGATTTGTTTGGGTTCCAAATATCAATAGTATGTGGTTGTCAATTTCGAGTATAGTGACTTGAGGTGTCTCATGCGGAGCAGTGGTTGGATAGGATCGTGCACAGTAGCGAGGCTATGTGGAGATACGACCTTGCGGGTTAGATTTATATGCTTTATTCTATGACGTGAGACGGGGTCTCAGCCTTGTGTTGTAATGGTACTGATGAGCTTGAGGTACAGCTCTTTCGTTTGAGTCATTTGTCATGATTTGAGTATGTTCAGACCGTTCCTCATTGGTGCGTGTATTATGCAAGTTGTGGCTTAGGCCTGGGTTGAGGTGTCATATCACCAGAGTGGTGTGTTGGATTCGAGGAGATCGTTGGAGTCATTAATGAATACGAATAGATTTGATTTCAGCTTGTTGGAAGGATAATATTGAGGTTCGGCTCGGAAATCTGCTATGGTATTAGTCAAAATGGAAGTGGCTTCATGAATGGTTGATCTGAGAGATGGTTACGGTTTGCTGCGTGTTTAATTTATCGTTGGCAGTATATGAAAGTGTTGGAATGAGACTTTAGCTAAATAAGAGATTTTCTATCGGTATTTGGTTATTGTGGGCAACTGATGTGAATGGAGGCTACCGTTTCGAGTGTTTGGATTATGTGGTATATCATATGATTTCACCTGAGGTTGCAGGTATGGGTTATTACAGCCAGTTCGGTCTTATTATGAGTATAGATGTGATGTTCCAATCTTGTGTATGATTTCAGAAAGTGCTGTCACACCTCCTTTTTAACAACTGAAGTTTTAATATATCCCGTGAAGGGCATAACAAAGGAGTTTTTCCACTTTAAGGACAATCGAGACGGGATTCATTTTTATTTAAAAGTTCAGAGTCGCCACTTAGGAAATTTATGGTGTCCCAAGTCACCAGTTTGAATCCCAAATCGAGGAAGGGTTTGACTCTGTTTACAGTCTGCGATCCAAAAATCCGGATAAAGAATTCTGTTAACCCGGGAGAAGGTGTTAGGCACTCCCAAATTCCGTGGTTCTAGCACGGTCGCTCAACTATTGTATTTGATTATATCTGATTTCCGTATATATTCTATCTTTATGTGCTTTTATTAATAATCCGCTTTTATTATTGAAATTTTTACAAGAATTGCAACGTCGTGAAAATGTATTTCAGACCACACCGTACCAGTACGCCCGTGGCCTTTAACACATTTCGACTTTGTTGAGATTTGGATTTGGGTCACATAAATGTACACCCGTATTTAAGAAAGTAGTATTATTATAAATCGCGCCTAAAGCATCTACATGTTAATTAACTTTGGGAAAGACTGTGGAATTATCTAAACAGTCCTTCCTATTCTAATATATATTTTTTAATAATTATTAAGGGCCCCGCAATTGTATATTTGATTTGGCGAGGCTTATCTCATTTTATTATTAAAGGTCACGCCTAAAGTGACTAAATTTTCTATTGGTTTTGTATCTAAAAGGAAAGAAAATCGTAGCTGATTATTTGAGAACTATTTGAATATTTTTTTTTATTATTTGAATCCTCATATCTATTGGGCCTTGAAATTGGCCCAAAGAAGGGACAAAATACAATCATGCTTGAGGGGATCTGATATGGCCCAGCTCATATGAGCATGTAATATCAAAATTTGGTCCTATTAAGGCCATCCTGGCCCAAACTGGGCTGTTCATTTTTTGAACAATATTTTGAGCCCAAACGTTAATCATGCAACATTAAACAATTATCTGAATCTGGTTACCTATGAGTAATTACTAATTTTATAGAAAAATCTAAGAGATTACCCAAAGTTACAATTATTACTAGAAATTAACTAATGCAAACATACTGATCGAGCTTACTGTTTCTAACTAACTTATTACTAAAACTTTACATATTAACTATCATTATGATCAGCTTTTAACTATTATTAACAATTGAAACTACATACTCAAATCTGTTTAAATTAAAATACTGAAACGCTAAAGGATGAAGTATATGAATTGTTCACAATTTTTTTTTATTTTGTCAATTTCTAATAATCACATTATTTCTATATAAAACTAAACAGTAGAACATTTTCTTTCGATTTGCAGAATGACTATAACATATTCAGAATCTAACAGTTATCTAATATTCTAAGTCCTAACAGTATTACTACAAGTACATCACAGGCAAAAGATAGTAATAACAGTCCAAAAATTAGAAGTTAATTACAATTAGACTTATTCCTAATGAATATAAATAGTTCTAACTAAATTTACATAGATCAGATTCAATAAAAAAAAAGTAAAAGTAGAACTAAAATGGCCATAAACACTTTTATTTCATCTTCTTCAATTCAAAACTACATCAACAGTAATAGGAGTGTACCTGGAAACGAAGAAAAAATCAATGAGATCTAGGTTGATTTGAACAAAACAAGGATCAACAATCAGTAATAACAACAGCAATCGATCAGCCTCAGCACAACATATTTAAACCACCAGCAAATAACAGATCAACAGAAAAACAAGCGGATGATAGATTAAACCACAGATTAACACTCGACTTAACACAATCCCAATTCAGCAGTATTATGATCACCAAAACCAAGTAGAAGAGAAGAACAAAATTGAAAATTGAATTAGAATCAGTGAATCAGTGACAATTTTTATGATTTTTAGTAATTTTCTAGGGTTTTGGTATTAGGAAGAGATGTAGATCACAATTGGAGAAGATGAATGTTGTGATATTTGAGAAGTAATTTCAGATTGCCCAAAAAACCTGTTAAAAGAGGCCAAATGAAGCCTATTTATAGAGTAGAAAGAGAGGGAAATTCACATTTTAGAAATTATCCCTTAGTCCTCCCTTTTATTGTAATTGGATCCTTATTGTTTATTAGTTGGTCTATTTTTTCCCCCTTATTAATGCAGAATTACTCCTTTTCCCCTATCTAGAATGTTCTATTCCACTGTGTTTGCCCTTCTACTCCCACCTCTAATTGGTATTCACTGAATTGCCCTTTTATATTGCCTATACTACCCCTACTTCCTAAGGCTTATTACACTTAACCCATTTTGTATCCCCAAACTATCCCTGAATCCAAATCCTATTTACCAAATGACCTTACTGCTTTTTACCCCTTTATCCCTTAGATTTGATTAGTTTTACGAAATTACCCTAATACTAATTTTCAAAATTATCAAACAAAATGTAATTTAATCAGCTATAACCAATCAGACTAATCAAACTAACAATTTAATTCTAATAGCAAACTAATATCAAAACAAAATTATTTCTAATTAATTTCAGAATCAATTTAAGAACACATGATAATCAGAATCGAACACTTCTAGAAACCAATCAAAAAAAAATCTAATATTTAAACCCTAATTAATATCAATCTTAAACAGTCAACACAGAAAATTATCAAAGGCCATTAATTCCTATAAAATTATTTGTTAGGATTTTTATCTCTTTTTTTAGTTTCAAAACAGTATTAGTTTTAAACGAACAAAATTTATAATAACCAAAAAGTTTAAAATATCAAGAATCAGAGACGGAAGAAAACATATGCATACAAAAATAAAAGAGATTAACAGAAAGAAAGAAAAAAAAAGAAATACTTAGCTTTTTTTTTCCGTATTTTCCTGACAGTCTTGTTTTTGCTTTTCTCTTTTTCTTTTAAGGATTCATTTTTGGTACCCAGGAGGCTTTTTATGGCCTTTTCTTGAATTTTTGTTTGCCGGCAGCCTTTGAATCTTAGTTTGAACCTTTTCAGTGGCTTTTAGGGGTTGAAAGTTTTAGAACGGGGCTAAGGGTGGTTAGAGAATACAACAGGGTGATTTTGGAGTAGTTTCAATGAAGTAGTGTTCGTTGGAACTAGGGTTCCGGCGACACTAAATTGAATATTCGAGAGGATCCAGGCTTATTCGAGGAAAACGGAATGGAGGGGTGTAAAGAGGAGGTTGAGCTGGTCAGGTGGTGTTAAGGGCGTGGTGGTTGGTGTCAATGGCGTCTCCCGCCGGTAGGGTTCCGGCGGGGCTCTGGGAGAATTAAGGCGGCTAGGGTTTTTGAACGGGGGAAGAAGAAAATGAAATGATATAAGGGGTGTATCGTTTTGGTCATATTAAAAGACCACTTGTGATTCTGAACCGTTGGATTCGAAAAATCAACTGTTGAGATCCTTTTGGATTCGAAACGGCACCGTTTGATTAAATGAAAGACCATCCTCAGCCGTTAGATCATCAGAGATCAATGGCCGTGATTAAATCCCAAGAAGCGACGTCGTTTAAATTATTATAGAGGTTAATCCCATCCGTTAGATTGATTATTTCAACGGCCTGGATTTATTCGACCAAAACGTGGTCGTTTGATGTGGAACTGGACAGACCTGGTGGGTATTATTTGGGCTTGGACGGATAACTTCTGATTTGGGTCATTAATTTGGCCCAATTAACAATTCTTTTGTATTTTTGTATTTTTACATTCATTTTCACTTTGTATTTTTTTATTATATTATTTTTGTATTATTATTTTGCTGTATTTTATTTTTCCTTTATATTTCTGTATTTTCTTTTTCTTTTATATTTTGTATTTATTTTTTTTGATTTTATTAAATTGTTAAACTAATTAACTTCTATTTTATGGTAATTTTTCAATTAAAGCACAAAAATGCTATTTTTAATTTTTCTTTAAAATGAATTAATACTAAAATTATAAAATTAAACTCTTAATGTATATGTATGTTTTTCTATATTTTTTATGAATTATTATGTAACTATTTAACACAAAAATGGCATCAATATAAAAAAAAATTAAAAATCATTTTGTTTGTATTTTTGGGAATAATTTGCTTAGGGCAAAAATCACGTGCTCACAGCTGCCCCTCTTTGTCCGAAAATATGAAGAGTTTTCGTGCAAAGACAAGTGAGCGGTAATGAGGGATTTTTGCCCATTCACCTATTCCGTGTGAAGCATTTTGAAAAGTTTGACCGCACCCTGCTTCGGAGGTTGCCTACATATCCCGGGCTAAACAGGAATCGGGTCAGTGTAGTTCAGGAGTGTCTGGCAGCTGGGACTACCATGAAGCTGTGATTTCACTGCTGTTGCTGCTGTTACTGCTTGCTGACCCCCTTATTACACCATGTAAAGATAAAAGAAGCTAGCCTAGGCTATGCCCTATGATTTACAAAAATCCTATCTAATGCTTGGTATCTTGTGTTCTTGTATTGCCTTGATCTTGCATCTTGTACTCTTTTCAATGGAATTTTGGCTGTTGTCCTGACTGTGCTTTGAAATATGTGTCCATTCTTCAGGTGGACTCCTGCTTGCGATTGCTTTGAAAATGTATTCCCTTGTTTTTCAGGTGAGCTCCTGCTTACGATTGCTTTGAAAAAGTATTCCCTTGTTCTCCAGGTGGGCTCCTGCTTACAAAAATAGACAACCAAAGAATATTTTCTGCCCCAGTATGGTGACTGGGCATTAAATGTTACAATTTAAAACTAAAATTCGGATTGTACTTCCCTTATTTTCAAGGTGGGTGCCTGCTTACTGCGTTTGAAAAGATATTCCCTTGTTCTTCAGGTGGGTGCCTGATTACCGAATTTGAAAAGTATTCCCTTGTTCTTCAGGTGGGCGCCTGCTTGCTGAATTTGAAATATATTCTCTTATTCTTCAGGTGGGCGCCTGCTTACAACAAACATACAAAACAAAGAAATTTTTTTCCCCAGTTTGATAACTGGGTGCATGATGTTAACTTGAGAGATAAAGTTGTATTATACTTCCCTTGTTCTTCAGGTGGGTGCCTGCTTGCTGCACTTTGAAACGTATTCCCTTGTTCTTCAGGTGGGCGCCTGCTTACAACAATCATACAAAACAAAGAAAATTTTCTGCCCCAGTTTGATAACTGGGTGCCACATGTTATCAAATATTAAAAACTGACTGTTTAAAATTGAATTATACTTCCTTTGTTGTCCTGGTGGGTGCCTGACTGCTGAATTTTGTAATGTCTTCCTTTGAACATTGCTGCTTTCCCTTGAAACTTGAACTGACCTCCCTTGTTCTCCAGGTGGGTGCCTGATTGCCGAAACTTCCTGTATTCCCTTGTTATCCACATTGGTCACATTCACTTTAAAGTGATTAGTAAGAATTTGAATCTTTTGTCCCTGTTTTAATCAAAGAACAATTTGTTAGTATAAAATGGTGGTTAGCTGCTGGCATTCTTG
>MU763118.1:4220-17842 GCA_026770625.1 Nicotiana glauca | reverse complement strand
GAGCGACCGTGCTTGAACCACGGAACTCGGGAATGCCTAACACCTTCTCCCGGGTTAACAGAATTCCTTATCCGGGTTTCTGGTGCGCAGACTGTTAAACAGAATCATTCTTTTCCTCGATTCGGGATTCAACCGGTGACTTGGGACACCATAAATCTCCCAAGTGGCGACTCTGAATTAAATAAATAAGTCCCGTTTCGATTGTCCTTTAATTGGAAAAACTCCCTTTACCGCGCCCTTCGCGAGGTGCGGTAGCGCCAAAAGGAGGTGTGACACTGACGATCAAAGTGCAAAAGCTCAAAACGACCGATCGGTTCGTTACAATTTATTTTTTGGCAAAAATGGCTTCTAGTATTCTTTTTTAGACACTGAGAGTACTTTGTATTCGTTCTTGGGCACTTGTGGCACTTTGTAATTGTCGCTTTTGGTCACAGGACTTAGTCCTTTGTTGCATGTTGGAATAGGTGATTTATAAGAATCGATTGAATATGTCATAGAGCAAGTTGCAACAAAAAAAATGGCAAAGTACAAGCAAATTGATGCCATTGCTTCTTCATTCGGCTCCACATTGAGAACAAATGGGTTCTAAGGTTGATTGGATTTTGTTTTTCTTTTTGGTGTATTTGAGAATGGTGTAACTAGGAGTTTATATAGCTTAAACTAAGAAAGTGACTTGATGATTTGGATGCTTATAATAATCCAATCATATGAGATTTCTCCATGTTGTTTATTAATGTTGTCCACTAAGTTTTTGAAATAATGGAAATCCATGAATAAATCACAACTTTGCTTGACTCACTTATATTTAAAAAAAGATAATAATGTACTCCCCCGTTTCAATTTATGTGAACCTATTTCCTTTTTAGTCCGTGCTAAAAAGAATGACCCATTTCCTTATTTGGAAACAATTTACCTTTACAGAATGATTTATAGCCACACAAAATATATGTGCCTCATTTTACATCACAAGATCAAAAGTCTTCTCTCTTTTCTTAAACTCCGTGCCCAGTCAAATGTGTTCACATAAATTAAAACGGAGGGAGTATGACTTATTGCAACTGCTAGTATCTTAGTTATTGATTAGTAGGAGAAATTGAAATGGATTAGCTTTAGTTAATGTATTAAACTTGTAAAAGATTAAGTATAACTGCCCGGATACTTGAGGCTATCCTAGTGGGTTACTCCGGAATGACATTATCTGGTGTACGTGGAGTAGCCCCGGAACTAACTCTTCCAACAGTTAAAAGAGTTTTAGTCCTGACTAACTCAGAGTTAACTAGAGAGTCCTTCTGTGCTAACCGCGTGCAAATTTCAGTGCTTGTCACGTGTCTGGTCAATGGCTCTTCGCGCCTCGATAACTCCTCCGAAAGAAAGTATGACAATTTCGTCATTTAGCCATCTGAGTATGATAGATTTTATTTTTCTCTTTCTTCAAAAGAAAGGAGGGAAAGTCAATTTTCTTATTGAGCCATACGTACAAAAGATGTGAAACTATAGGAGGGGGTTGGGGGTTGAATTGTAACTTATCAAAAAAATCTAGTCGACTTAGAAGAGACTTAGCCGAGTTCTTTTTATCAGGTAAATTGCAAAGAATTAAAAAGCAGAGAACACAAGAGTTTTATACTGATTTAGTACCGGTATGATACTTACATCCAGTTCCCTTGGGTTACAAGGATTCTCTTAGATCTTCAATAGTTGGTTACAGTAGCAGTAGTATGATCGTTTACCACCAATAATTTTCAGCAACAATATTTTATAAGCTTGACACAACTCTTGTTTTGCTTCCTCACACTTCCTATCTTTTGAGATACTAGTAAACATAGGAATACAATATTTGTGCTAAGAACTAGGAAGACATAGAAAACAGTGGTAAGTTGCGTAGTTGAATTCTTGAGTCTGCCAATCTTCTTATATGAGATTTTTGAGCATCCATTGCATATTGACTCTTGATTGAGGCACAAAATATTCTAAGAGATTTGATCCAAGTGGTGCCTACAAATACCACTCAAGAGTTGGGATTGATTCTTTTACGTCCTTCCTTTTCGTATTCATAATCAAAGAAGTAATTTATGGCCTGACTTGATCGATCAACATTCAGAATCTCCATATTTCAATTCAATCTTTAAAGTAGGGGCTGACTTCCTATAGCGGTTGCACTTTGATCTTGTTTCCTTTTTGATGGCCTTGACATCCTTTGATTTAGCATTGTCCTTGCTGCATTTGATCTTGTTTCCTTTACGATATCTTCAACAAATTGACTTCCTTTGAATTAGTACTGCCCTCTTAATTTTCTGCAATTAAATAGATACAGTTAGATTTGCACTATCGTCATAATTAAAACTTAGGTGTAATAATTTCCCCTTTTTGATGATGACAATCAAAAAAGAGTAAACATAGTATACTTTCCTTAAAATGACTGCTCCCTCTGTGTTGTTACCATGTACTGAAGTATTTCTCCCCCTGAGTTGTTGCTCTATTTTACTCATCACGTTTCTCCCCCTTTGACATCAATCAAAAAGAAAAGAGCAAGTGCAGATAGAACAAACATCACAGAGTAGATAATGAACATAGTAGTTAGGGTAGCAGAGGTTATTCCTTCAGCAGAGACACATGGTGATTGTTCTTACATAAAAAAGCAAAAGTAATTAACAAAACAAAAACAAATAAAGAGCAAAAAGATTGTTTTAAACACCCACACAACTGCCTTAGTTCATCTCCAAAAAGTATTTCAGGGTATTTATCACTTTGGTGCAGAAAGCGTCATAGGAGGTTTCAACTTCTTTGGTGATTTTGTCTCTCTTTTCTGTCATGGAGTAGTATGCCCTGATTCCTTGCCTCTTTGTAGTTCACATGTCCATCCTGAGCTTAGCCACATCTATACCTGTTTATTTGTTGACTTCTCTGATTTTGTCCATCTCTTCTTTCATTACCATGGGCATGGTTTTTATCCCATCTAGACCTTGCTGAATCTGTTGTAGGTTGTTGGTAGCAGTCGACTGGGGCTCAGTTGGTTCATTGGTTGCCTCAACCTGTACTGGAGTTTTTTCAACCTTGGCACATCTGGCCCATCCATCGTCACTTAAGGTGTAACCCATCATAGCAAAGGCTATCTTATCATAGGTGTTTGTAATGTGCTTAGGGGGAGAAAGGTGCCAAATCAAGCTTCATGACCTTAATAATATATGACATTAGCAAACCATAGGTTAAACAAGCAGCAAAAGAAGATATATTCCTGATACTTTCAAGCATATACTGATGAATTCACACAAACTAGTCAAGCCTTTTATTGTTCCCAAAATAGTAAAGAACAAAGAAATCCCTAGTAGTCAAAGTGTCAAGAGACCCAGTCTTAGGAAGTAGAGTAGTAGCGATCATGTAGGCTAATATGCCGTGTTCAAACCTAAGACTTTTAAATGTCAGGAGGGTTTTCAAACAGAAAAGTTTTTGCCTCTTCTAAAGAAACTTCAAAGTCTTTAGGCCAAGAGTTTTGAACAAAAACATCATAACCATGAAACTTAGCAGAAAAGAACTTCTCAAATTAATAGGAATAAAAAACAATCCTAGTGCCTAAACCATTGACTCCATGTCATCTTTGTTATTAATAAACAGATTTGCATAAAACATCCTCACAAGTTCTTCATACACATAATTTCTAACAGTATTAAATAGAAGAGAGAGAGATGTTGAAAATCAAAGATAGAAATCACATCAGTGCAAATTTTTCATAAGAGAGAGACTTACAGAGAGTCCCTAAGCCATAAATTTAGACTTATAAGACTCAAACCTTGATTTCTCATTTGGTCCATAGAAGTTCAGTTTATCCTCTGGCCTAAAATCTATGCTTTCCACTTTCCCTTTCTTACGTGCAGGCCTTTTAGGGTTTTGCTCCATAGGCCTTTTTCCTACCTTTTTCTGGATAATAGGGAGATCCTCTGATGAGTCAATTTTTTCATTATCGGTTTTGAAGAAGTCTGAATTAAGGGATGATTCAAGGTCGATGGTTTATTCAGGGTTTTGGGTTTTCTGAACTCATCTGCTTCATCTTGTGGCAGTGCAGGATGAGAGTTTTCTCTTATCCATGGTAGAAAAATTTGTGAGAAGTGATGGAGAATGAGAGAGGAGAAGGGTACTTATTTAGTCTTTTGGAAGATTGAAGGGTTGCATCGGTCAGAGAAAATGGCAAGTTCAGATTGAAGTGACGCTTTTGAGGAGTTGCTTCGGCGACACCAATGGAAGAGTAATAATAGCACTCACATCAAATTAATATGTAAGATTGTATTGTGGTCCGAGCCCGGCCCGACCCAAACAGGCCAAACTGGCATGTTCAAGCGGGCCAGTCTCTAGTGGTGCATAAGCCCGTAGAGGGCCGGTCCAACCCAAATAGCCCGTGAGCCGGGACCAGCACGCGGGTCTGGGTCAGTTCAAATGGGCACAACAGGCCCCAATGGCTATTTTTTTAAAAAAAATTTAAAAAATGACCAACGGTGAGAATCTTAAAATCTAGCCATCAAAATTTAACCGTTTGGCACTTTAAAAAATAGCCATTTGACCCCCAAATCTTGTTTTAACCCCAAACTTTTTATAATTATACTTTTTGTCAATTCTCAACTATAAATAACTCCCCCCCCATTCTTTCGTTTTTACTCACAAATTTATCAATTTCTCTCTAATTTTCTTCTATAATTGTTTACTTTATTATTGCAATTTCGTGAAAAATTGTGAAGTTGGTGAATTGATGTATTCAAGTATTCAAGTCTTCAATGATATTCAATTTTCAAGAAGTTGTTCGTCAATTCGGTAAACTCGTTCCAACTCTTAAGTTTTAATATTATAGTTTTGTTAGTTTTATTTAGTATAATTATAATTAAAATGGAATTTTCTTTGAAAATTTTTTTTGGTGGTAAGGGTAAGGGAAAATCTAAAATTGGTGAATCTAGTAGCCAAGCTACTACTCTTCCCCCGGCTCCCCGACCCAGACCTGTTACCCGTCCTCCTCCACTTATTATTCTTGATAGTGATAACCCTTGTTTTCAATTTTTCGATAGTCAATTTTGCCATGATGTTGCACCAGGTCAACAATTAAATGAAGAAGTTATGAATTCTCTTTATCCTAATGAAACTATCTTTGAAAATGATGAGGAAAATGATGATTTAGATGAAACGCAACCGGATTTAGATGATACACCTACTAGTCCTGTTAATAACCCAAATGATGCCCCGCCTGACCCTCCTGTAGTAACCCCTACTTTTAATAGACAACTTGCTAAACAGCCTGAAACATCTCTTGTTTGGCACTTTTTTACTCAACTAAGAGAACAAAATAAGGCTAAGTATAAAACTTGTGGGTCTCAACTAGTTCATAAATTTAATAGAGACCGTAGCGGTACGAGTAGTTTGATTAGACACATAAAGACACATCCTAGAGATAAAGCTATATTTTTACAAATGAAAGCTGCGCAAGAGGGGACAAGTGTAGATACCACGGTTAACCCTAGTACAGGTTCAAATCTAGTTCAATCGGGAATTAACAGTATTACCGTTGGCATTTTATACTATGATCCAAATAAAGATCGTGAAGAATTGGAAAAAATGGTTATTGTTATGTGCTTACCCTATAGTTTTCCTTTTAACCCTCATTTTGTGCATTATATTAGAAGAGTTTTTAATCCTACTTATAAAAGATGGCCTCGCACAACCGTAAAGATAGATATCTATAAATATAAACATGAATATGAACAATATTTACATTATTTATTTACTCATATAGATTGTCGCATTGCTATTACTACTGACATTGGTAGAAGTGGTAATGACTGTGATTATCTAACTGTTACAAGTCATCGGATAGATGAGGAGTGGTTAATGCAAAAGCGCATTATTGCTTATAGAATAATTAATTCATGCCACACTGGTAAGTTTATTGCTAACACAGTTGCAGATATTTGTAAATATTTTTGCATTAGAGATAAAATTATGTTGGTTTCAATGGATAATGCTTCTAGTAACATAATCCTATAGGCTTGCTTACAACTACACTAAATCCGGCATTTAGTAATATTTTTTATGTTAGATGTATTTGTCATATTTACCATTTAATCGTCGGTGGTGGTATGAAATTTTTAAATGTAGAAATAGAAAAGTATAAAATGGCTTTTAATTAGCTTTTTTATTGTCACGAACCAAAATCCATTAAGGATCGTGGTGGCGCTAGACACCACTATTAGGCAAGCCAACCGAAAACACTTAATGAAGTTCTCATTTCTAACAATCTTGAAAACTAATATTTTCCTTCAATTTTTATAAACAAAAAGGATAACCGCTTCAATTCAAATTAAATAATAAGCAACTAATACAAAACATTTCAAAACCATCACAGAACCCGGTGTCACAAGTGCATGAGCATTTACTAAGAAGGAAAATAAATTACAACATCTGTTCGGAACACAGTGGACAGAAAGTAAATACAATATACTGGAAAGGGACTATACTATCTACGGGCCGCCTCGAATAATACAACTCACCTAGTCCCAGTATCATCCGTGCTGCTACGCCCAGTAGGCCACTAGAGATGCATGTGCTTGTGCAACAAAATGCTCGGAAGTATAGTATGAGTACAAAAATAACGTGTACCCAATGAGTATCCCGTCTAATCTCAAAGAAGTAGAGACGATATGGTCGACTTCGACACTTACTAATGGTCCAATAAGGATATATAATGAAAATGTGAGGAAATCATGGATTTATATAGCAGTTATAACTCACAAAGCTGTAAAACACATGTAAACACCTTTAACAAATAATAAAGGATTTCCAAGATTTACTTTTCATTATCTTTATCAATTTATACCGGTCCATGAAAGGAAATATCAACATTTAAAACTCTCAAGCAAGCAATATAAGCATGCGCATATCATGCCGAAGTCGTACGGCCCGCTCCAACAGGAATGTAAATTGTACACTGCTGAGGGTCGAACGGCTCGAACCATAGATACATCTATTACCCCGCTCGTGAACTATCCTGCGACGCGGTCAACATAAAATAAAAAAATACCCTGCTTGCGAATCATACATGCGACACACGTACACATAGAGATACATGCTCAAATAGCTAATTAGGAATTTATCAGGGAACATTTATCCAAATAAAAGCCAATTCTCTTTTAACAATTTATAAAATGAGGTTTAATCCTTTTATAAATTCATTTACAAATTCAATGTAATTTAAGCAATTCAAGCTGTCAATAAGTTTACAATCAATCCAAGTATAACATGCTTTTGGGTCCTAGACTACCCGGACAATAGCATAATAGTAGCTACACACGGACTCTCGTTACCTCGTGCGTACATAGCCCCCAAAAATAAGAGCACATATTCAATTATTTCACCTATGGGGGCAATTCCCTCTTACAAGGTTAGAAAATAGACTCACCTCGCTTCGAAGATCCATAACTGGCATTCCACGCTCTTCCGAAGACTCGAATCGATGAACAAGGCTCCAAAGCTAGCCAATAATAATACCAATCCATTAATATATACTCAATTACTCCTAATGATCCAATTTATAACAATTCCTAACCCCGATCGAAAAGTTGACAAAATTTCCCTCGGGCCCACATGCCCGGATTCCTAAATTTTTTGAAAATAAAATTTACCCATGAACTCATAAACTCAAATATATGATTTTCTCTTAATTCCATACCCAAAATCGTGGTCAAAATTCAAGAATACAAATTTTCTAGGTTTTGTTCAAAATCCCAAAATTTCTACTAATTTAAATGATTTTCCATGTTAAAATCTAGATATAATCCAAGTAATTAAGTTACAATTGATGATGAAAATGGAGCTCCAAAATCGCTCCTAGGTCGGCTCCCATGGAGGAAATGAGATGAAATGAGACAAACCCATTTCTCTACACTTATACACTTCCCAGACGACTCTTCTTCGCGTTCGCGAGACTCCCATTACGTTTGCGAAGAAGAAAATTTCCAAAAACCATTTTCGAAACTCTCCTCAGACAGCCTCTAGTATAATAGCCATAACATTTAGTACAAAATTCCAAAGGAAAATGGTTTAATGTTTTGAAAACAAGATACCAATATCTCCAACTTTCATGTTTTGGTCATCTCGCAATTCCTTATAGATTTTGAGATATAAGCTGCCAATGTTAGACCTGTGCAACACAATGTCTTCTTTATCTTCCCGGACAGCCTGTAATGTACCAGCCATAACCTTTTATAAAAAACTCCAAATGCTAAATGGTTTACATTTCTGAAAATTAAACACAAAGGGCTAATACTTTCATTTTTGAATCATCTCCAATTTCCTTATAGATTGCGAGATATGAGCCTCCGAAGTCAGACCTGTGCAGCAGAGAATTCCTTCTTCGCGAACGTGGGAAATACTTTGCGAACGCGAAGAACAGAGTCCCTGAAGCTAAATCTTTCTTCGCAAATGCGAGAGGATCCTCGCGAACACGAAGAACAACACCAGATACCAGCATCAGCTATTTCAAAACAGCCTAAAATGATCCGAAACCACCCCAAAACACACCCGAGGCCCCCGGGGTCCCGTCCAATCACACAAATCAGTCCCATAACATAACAGGGACCTGCTCGAGGCCTCAAATCACATAAAAAAACATCGATCATGAATCGCCCCCCAATTCAAGCTTAATGAACTTTAGAACTTCAAACTTCTACATTCGATGTCGAAACCTATCAAATCACGTCCGATTGATCTCAAATTTTGCCCACAAGTCACATTCGACATTACGGCCTACTCCAACTTCCGGAATCAGAATTTGACCCTGATATCAAAAAGTCCACTTCCGGTCAAACTTCTCAAAAACCTTCAAATTTCTATCTTTAGCTAAATGACTCTAAAATGACCTACGGACCTCTGAATTCACTTCCATCGCGCTCCCAACTCCAGAATCACCATACAGAGCTACTCCCATACTCGGAATCCCAAACAGACATCGATAACACTGAAATGCACTTCAAGCCAAACTTATGAAATTTCTTCCAAAATGCTAGCTTCCACAATAGGCGCCAAAATGCTCCCAGGTTATCCAAAACCCAATCCGGGCATACGCCCAATTCCAGAATCATCATACGAACCTACTGGAACCTTTAAAACCCAATTCCGAGGTCATTTACTCTGAAATCCAATCTTAGTTGATTCTTTCAACTTAAATCTTCCAAAACGAGAATTCTCTTTCCAAATCAACTCCGAACTTCCCTAAATGAAATTCCGACTATGCGCACAAGTCATAATACCTGAAGTGAAGCTTCTCATGGCTCAGATTGCTGAACATCACGCTAGAGCTCAAAACGACCGGTCGCGTCGTTACCTTCTCTCCCACTTAAACATACGTTCGTCCTCGAATGTGCCGAGAACTACACTAAAGTAATCTGAAATCACTGTTTAACACCTCGACCACCTACTATGCTTCCACAACTCAGCTGAGCACCCTAGCTCGATCACTTTGAAGATATTCTTTTTCACTTAAGCAAATAAGCCTTAGATCCCAATTCCAATATCCGAAATTCTCTGCCAGTCCTATTTCTAATATATGATCACCATATCAATCACTACACGCTGTACCCAAATATGACTGCACAATTTTTGCTGAATTCACACCTTGCATCACATTACTCACTGGACCACAATAACACTTTCTGATCAACTTAGTCAAAATTCCACGAATCTGATGCTCCCATTGCACCTCATGACATACATAGGTCTTACTATAACTCTTACAATGCCACCACGATGGAAGAGATGTGTAAAAATTGATAACCAACTGTCGAATCAACAAATCATTGGGTTTATACTCCTGACAAGAACCATCACTTCATTCTGAACCGAATAATGGCCTTAGCTCCCTATTGTACTTCATATAATCAGATTGCACGGATCTTAAATCCAATAATCTCGTGCATGAACGAAGTTGTAACGGAGCGCGATGATCAAACACGGCTTTGCCAGCTGCTTGTGATAGGAAAAAGAAAACTTCATCAGATAGTTCGTGCGGGGCATTTCCCACCTCGCGGTGCCTGAGAAACCTCATCTTCTCATTTCGTTGTTTCTCATTCTCGTTAGGCCGAAGTGTTTGGCCTTTCCTTCTCCGCACCCGCTCAGGCTTCGCTGACCTATCCCGTGGTAAAAAGAAGAAAGTACGAAAGAATAGTAAACGGAGCACACCGCAGAAAGTTTAGCTAATTGATGTGCCACCCTCTTACCATTGAGTATTAGTATTCAATTAGAAACTTCAAAAGAAGAAATTAGAGCTTTAATATCATCCACAATGTGTCCAATGCTAGGCTCGGGTCTTGTTTGTTTTTTTCATTCACAAAAGTGACTAATTTAAACCTAAAATCCTAAAATGAAGAAGATTCTGTTGATTTATTTCTAGATCTAATCGATACCTTATTGATTCTGCTATTTGCTAGAATAATCTAGGAATAATATAGGATGAATCTCCCCGATGATTAGAAATATAAAGATTAAATATGATTTTCAATACTTTGCTTATGTACAACTACAAAGTGCCAAGCATTCTAATTGGATTAGATTAATATCAATGGATCCTTTATCAGTCATTCATTGAATGATAAATACTTACCCAGTACGAAATGCTCAGGCAATAAGCCCTCCCGAACATGATAAAAAAGTCTCATATGATGCCACAATGTGCCAATAGGCTTACAATTCGAATGCGCTACAGAAAGGAAAATGAATTATGAAAAGGAAATCAAATTACCCCGCTCGCGAATCATACATGCGACGCGGGCACATAGCTAACACGAGTTTTCCTCAAACAATATGAAACAAAACACATAGAAACAAATATAGGGAACTGTACTGAACATCACATTGTTGCGGCATGCGACCCGATCCAAATAACATACCTATAGCGGCGTGCCATCCGATCCACACAACATAACCATGGCGGCGTGCCACCCGATCCACATGTAGAACTCACATAAGAAGATGCACATGGAGCTAAATTGATCATTACAACGAAATACCGAATATCAGTCATAAATACGCTAAGTGCATAATACCATTCCCTGGGGAGACATATAACGCTATAAGTCACAAACTCGAGCACAACTGAGGCACGATATATGATCTGAATCTCAAGAGCCATCTTGCTCATATAACCTCACCTCTATGTGGAACCTTAACACATAATAAATTCACCAAGTCGTCTCACAACTCACACGATGCAATACATCATTACATAAAATAGCTGGCGATGTAATAACACCCTGACTACCCTTCCATAAGGAGCGCATTGCTAAAATGAACACATCTGGCATGATATAGAGCCCATATTCATTTTTAAATCCATCCATCGACCTCAAGTCGATCCTGATTGTACCAAGCAAGGCCAATAACCTTTCAAAGGTCCAAACTAACTTCCCTTTTCTCATAACACATAAGAACAACCATTGTAACCGGAGTAATCTTCCACAGTCCACAACCCAATAGACCGAGTGCCCTCTAGGCATCAATTCTCAATTTAACGACATCTCTACAATCTTCATACTTGGTTTAACTCCTCAATCAATCAAGTGGCTACATGCCACACTTACACAACCTTCCCGTGGGGCACGCTCCCATGACCTTCCATGATGAATAACAGGTCTGCACACCCAAACCACCGGCCACACTAACGCTGAAAAGCGATCAAGAATCCTTAGCAAGGATGCAAAGCCTTTTTCACAAAATACTGATCTCAGGTGAAACTGAAGACAATACCAACTTACTTTAAACATCGAAACTCCTTTCCTGCTCATCCGAGTTCGTGACATCCTTGCCAACACCGAACTGCAAACTTGATCCTCACTTCAAATTCCATACCACTCACTGCACCCAATGTGCCAATATATGATAGAACACGATTTTTATCATAACTCCGGAACCACTAATAGGTTAACACTTCATCACATAAAAGCTTTTCACTGAACTCACTTCAGGAGAAACCTAGCAGCACACAGGTAATTCTCATAACCGCAGAATATGCAAACATCTAAGTAGTGGTCTAAGCCACCATAGCCTTTCCGGGATCCGCCTACACATAATGGGCCATAATAGTAGAATACTCCTGAATAACATCAATTACAGTTGCCGACAGGCCTCACACGTACCGCTATAAATCACACGCATAACTTGATCACACAGAGAGAACTGATCTCTACCACCAATATGCCAATTCAACTATGGCTAACCAATCTATCTTCTTTCAATTTACCCTGATTTCCTTAGAAACAACAACAACTCCATTCAAAAATAGCACACTCCATCCGCACTCATCCCGAGTGACCTTGAATCACGAGGCCATGCTGTCTCAAATCCCATGAATCATTTCATATTTCCCAAATACTACACTGCAAGTCAAGACATCATAGAACATCCTGGGCCTCTTCTCATAAGCTTCTACCAAGCTTGAATCCTAACTGTACCTATAGGCTCGAAATCAATAGGCACCACACTTTACCCCTTTAATCCACTAGGACCGTTACTGAGAGCTACCCGCTCTGACTTGGCCCCAAATATGATCAACTTCATGAATCTTATAGCACATGAATACCCTCTCGACGAAACATCCGGAAGAATCTCTTCCCTAATCTAAGCATGAGCCAAGAAGGACAACTATAGCACACCTTCAACAATTGCTTTGCTCAATCACCACTTGTATTCTTTTCTCATGGTTGAAATAACCCATCAACACGCTAATAATTGGAAACCTCGCAAGTAGTTAGCCATGCAATCCAATCATGGGCGGTGAGACCCTCCCACTTAGCTTAAAGTTACTATTACATAACTCTATAATTCACCATGATTCTTAATCTCTTATTTGACATAACCTCGCGCAATCTACCGCCAAATATTCCTGTAAAACCCCCTTTTTATACTCTAAATCATCAACTACCTCCGCATGACCGATCTCTTCACTGCATAACTAATAGAATTCTTCGTAGAAGCCTCGCCAACCACACGACCGCTAACCTGCTCACAGGAAATAACCCACCTATGGAAATCACTACCCAACATCTTCCAATGCTGCTGCATTGGATAAAATCACTATGGCATCTGTCACGCCCCAAATTCGAGGAACATGAACGGTGCCCGACCGGGTATCCCCAGTCAAGCGGTCCTGGGTGCCTTTTCTATCCTACGTGTTACCCCTCATTCTCATTACCTAATAACCAAGGGAAATAGCCATTTATAGGATATTGACTCCATTAACCAAATTTTATAAACATAACAATAACAATTTCCATTACCAACTTCATTCACCATAATAAAGGTATTCTAATTTTTTTATACATCACTGCGACACATCAATATATATCTTTTAAGTTCCCATGCCCGAAACTACACACAACCTGTCTACGGAGACTCTAAATACAATTAAAGAATAATATGGAATTGCCGGCAACAAGGCTCCGGCTATACCTTATACAAACATCAAAACAAGGTCGCAAAACAGAAGTGGCATGAGCCACATAGGGCCCCGAAAGGAAAGGAGCTCAAAGAATCAGCTGTCGGGAAGTGATGAGGAGCTACGGTCGGTGGAATGGAGTACATGCTATAGATCCACCTACAAT
>MU763117.1:32198-71787 GCA_026770625.1 Nicotiana glauca | reverse complement strand
CCGAGCAATAGTCGCGCTACTCGAACTTGAACATCTCGAACCATCTCTATTTTTGTAACCGAAACAGAATTTGGAAAGAAGAGAAACAACCTATATTTTACTTGTATTTTCGGTTTTGCGACAGAGATGAAACAAGGAGGATCTGAGTTTGCTTTTATGTATTTTTATGGACTTTAGATAGAATGAAATCCCAAACTAAGGAGGTAAGCACAAACCTGAAAATCCCCGTCCCTTTCCCCCAAATTTCAATCCAACTTTTCTCTGTTTCATTCTTCTCCAACTGATTTTCTCTTTTTTCATGTATATGAATGCTCTAGTTAGAAGAGAGCAATGCGAAATCAGGGTCTGGTTTGTGTGCGCCAACTTTAGAAAGTTCAGGCGTTATTTTTTGTTCAATTTTTCCCCCTTTAGTAATGTATATTGTGTGTGTATTTATAGTGATGGGGTGGGGAGTAGTTTAGGGGGAAAAATATTTTGGGGAAGGTTTTGGGGGGAAAAATATTTTGGGGAAGGTTTTGGGGGAAAAATATTTTAGGCTTTTCAAATGTTTGGCCAATTTGAATTTAAGACCAAGCCTTTTCATTTTCCTCTTCTTTTTGTTGTTCTTTTCTTTCTTTAATTAATTAAAAACCTAAACTAAATTCCTAAACTAATTCAAATTGTAAAATTAAGCTATTATCTAACTATGTAAAAATGATCATTTTTTGTAATTTTTTATTAATAGCACAATTAACTCAATGTAATTAATTCCTAAATACAAATTAAACCTAAGGTGGCATGAAATTAAAATGTGACACACTTTTTTTTAATGATTTTCCTATGATTTAAATATTAAAAATGCACGAAATGCAACTAAATAAAGAAAAACACCTAAAAATCAATTAAAATTATTTTCGTCTATTTTTAGGAGTTATTTTCATGTAGGGCAAAAATCACATGCTCACAACGGGCACAAGCGTCACCAGAGATTGGGAGCAGTTCTTTTCAGGACAATCGACCACAACTGAGGATCGGCCGACCCGAGACGTGGATGGTGGGCGTAGGTTGAGTTTTGGCTCATCGTCGTCGGGTGCGGCGGATCTATCATAGGCGTAGGTATGTTTTTATTACTATTAAATTTTCATTTTTTTTCTCATTAATTTACCATACATAAATTTTTAATTTTCTTATTAAGGCTTCATCCTAGCACGTCACAAAGGCACTTTGTGATGCTGAGGCCACCGTGGATGCTTATATTCAAGAGTCCGATGAGACCATGGTAATAAAATATTTTTGAGTTAACACGTACATTACTAATATACATTTTCATACATTGAGCTTACTTATTGTTTTGTAGGTTGCTGATGGACCGACGGCCCCTTCTACCTACCCTGCTAGCCCAACTAATGATCATGTTGTAGCGCATCCTCATATAAAGAGGAGACGTGATGAGGACGATCCTGATAGTGTATCCGGGCGGGAGGGGATCCACCTCAAGCCAGCGGCTGCATTGAAGCACAAAGGTTGTGGGACTCATTGATTTTATTTTTTAATTTTTTATGTAAATAATAATAATAATTTTTTATGCTTACATAATATGCGCATTATGTTTTTATTACCCCATTTCTTCTTTATTTTAACACTACAACACAAACACAAACATAGAAACTTAACATAACTTAAATTCAGTACAACTAATGAAAACACATAACACGGGAAACATAAAGATACACTACTACGATCAAGACGTACATGTCATTGTTTAGTCGCAATCGCCTAGTATTCTCGGCTCCAACCACTTAAATTTTTCTTCCAGCTTATTATTTTCTTCTTCCACCTCTTTGAGTTTCTCCTTCAACTACGCAACTTCTCGTTTGGATTTTCGCTCTCTTTCCCACTGTTTCTAGGTCAAATAATGAAGATGCTGCAACTTTTCTTTGTAGTATTTATGCTTATAGGGTTCATCAATCCATACCTAAAAATTGCAAACATGTTCGTCGGGAACCCTATAAAACTTGTTCATACACGCCCAGTAGCGGCGTCCAGCTTCACCATCATCCCAACAGTCTTGCATCATGCATTTTTTTCCGCACTCGCACCTTGGTACATAATGGAGTTCAAACATTTGTCAGAACATAAAAAAACTTGCTTTTATGGAAATATTCGTAGAAAATAACTAGAATGCGCCCGTTATTTATAGGCAAGGCAACATAGAAAACGTATTACTTAACCGCGCTATACATATTGACTTTTCCTAAAATGAAATAGCTTTTTTGCAGTCGGTCAGCTTTTCAGACCGACAAGACAACACACAAAATGCAGTATTTACCCGCGCTATACATATTGACTTTTTCTTAAACAAAACAGCTTTTTTGCAGTCGGACAGCTTTTCAGACCGACAAGACAACACACAAAACGTAGTATTTATCCGTGCTATACATATTGACTTTTTCTAAAATGAAACAGCTTTTTCATAGTCGATCAGCTTTTCAGACTGATAAGACAACACACAAAATGTAGTATTTAACCGCGCTATCTTCAATATGGAGTGAAGGGAGATAGATATCATGTTTATACTAATCCATTTTTACTTGGTACTAGGATGTGTTTGTCTTGATTTATCCTTTTATTATCTTTTATTTTCATGTATGTTTCTTTAGTTATGGTTGTTGTGCTTTTTCCTCTTCAAGTATTATATTATGAAATTTCAATCTTCATATTGCTCTTCTTTACTAACACCAATAAGTTGAATGTTGTAACTATCATATCATCATCCCAATTCAAAATTTCATGTTGGATAATAAGATGTAACAAGGCTGTACATTTTTACAGCCCTGGTTAAGCGAGCTTTATCGAGAAAATACATGCCCTTTGCCAGCACTGTTAGTCTAGACTCATCCCACATTGCTGACTGAAATTCATTAGCATCCCTTGTGAGGGCATCCACATCCGGCATACTTGGAAAATTATCAAGGTAGGGAATATTTCGCTCATGAAATGGCATGTGGGGCTCGTACGCTCTTGGTCTAATGGGAGGTGGATGAGCATGCTTCCTCGTTAGCTCAGGTTCGGCATTCACTTCCTACTCATCATCACCCTCGTTAGGGAAGGGTGTGTCATCTACAAACTCATCGATATTGTTGTCATAATCACTATTATCTTCCTGAATTTGCGCATCTGCCAAATCACATGTAAATACGTCATCTACAGGCAACTAAGTGAGGTCAGGACCATCAAGTTGCTCGTTTCACTGCACAAAAAGAACTAAATGATAAGCTACTCAAATTGATAAATATTTTACATATAGCTATATCACTTCACTTACAAGTCGTACTGTGTTGACATTCCATGATGGACATTTTCTTGTTGGTGATGACTCCCGGATGGACCACCGTGATCCAACATGCCAGAACTACGCATATTCCAACTGGGTGTGGGGTCATAACTTGTAAAATTCATATCCGGACGGTACCCCCTATGAGAAATATGAGTGTTAATACAAATTCAATTCAAGAAAAAATAAACATCGTAACAAAAAGGAAAATTGAAGTTTACCAGTCGTCTTGTGGATTATGTAAAGTAGGAGAGAAATTATTTCCTCGCTCCTCGCTCCTCGCTCCTCGCTCCTCGCTCCTCGCTCCTCGCTCCTCGCTCCTCGTTCGCCCGCGGAGATAAGTTAAGATCCGGCCAAACTCTTTTAGCCGGACCCTTTTGGGCTAAAATTGCTCCAGAATAACCACCCGATGACTGGGGTTATCCCTTGTTAGTTTATATGAGTCCACCAAACTATAGATTACCTAGTACTCTATGAGTTTCCACTAAGAATACTAATGAAACAGTAAGTAAATAAGACACGGGATTTTTACGAGGAAAAATCCCACTCAAGGGGACAAAAACCCTGACCTACATTTGTAAGCTTTCAACTTCACTAGCTTGTAAACACTCTATTACAATACACTTACTAATGACTCTATTACAAAGACTTCAACTCAACTAACTTGTGATACACTTACCACAAGCCATTTTTTCACTCACTAGTTATAAAGACTTTAACTTATGACTAACTCTAGTCACAACACAAACTTATAAAGTTTATGGTGTTACAAAGGGTTCCTAAGCAACGCTTGTAGCTAAGAAACTTAGGAATTACAATAAGAACAATCATAAAGTTACAACTCAACTAAGGACAATAGAATACTCGATTTAGGAACTGGTCCATAGTAGCGTTAAACTTTGTTCTTCAAGCTCCTGAGAATTAAGTTCACTGTTTTCAGAGGACTCGAATGCTTGAAGTAAATTCTCAAGTGTTCAAGTGATGTTTTATTATAAAGCTCTTGTTAATACACCTTTGATGACATCACTTGAATGATGTAAGCACTTGATTGGTCAAAGGGTAAGTGACTGCAGAACTGCCGCACTATGTGCACTGTTTTTGTGGCAGTCACTTTCCAACTGTGCACAGTTGACTTTCGTACTGCTATCAGGGAAACACAAGGGACCAGGTCCTTGACTTGTTTCTCTATTTTCTACACTTGCAGCAGTTCACATTAGCTGGAGTCCCGGCTAGAATTCGTTCATTTGTAATGTGTACCAAGTGTGTCAGGTTCCCTGTGTGGTTCTTGTAAGTTTGTTAGATCATCAAAACATAAGACAAAGACATTGAAAACCCATCAATTTTTCCCTTTTTGATGATGACAAACTTAGACATTGATACCATGTATTAGAGCAAAAATAACAGATAAAGTAACAGAAAGGTCACAAGTTCCCCCTGACTTGATGCCTTCCCCCTTAATCAGATCCATGTTTTAATTATACTTCCCTCTTTTGGCATCATTAAAAATTCACAAGTAGGCAAATACGTAAAGAAGTCTAGCCTAGCTAACTCATGCCACATATGTGCACACAACATGATAGAGAAGAGAAACGGAGAACACAAGCATTTAAATAACAAAAGAGGATAGATTTTATATATAAAACATATGTCTTTTCTTAAAAAGCAAAGACTGAATTGGAGTGTTAAAAATGGGAGCAGTACTGATACATCCCAACACATCATAGCAAAAGAAACAAAAACATCTACCAAGTCATAAAAACTAAAATAGACAATCTAGAAACTGGTCACTGAAGGGATTACTTAAGGGGCACTAGGAGTAGAGGGCTTGGAAGCTACAGTAAGAGTTTGGAGAACTAGGTCTATTCGGGCATTGGCCAACTTTTTCTCATTGAGCAGTTCTGCTTTCAGGTTCTCCACTTGTGCCCTGAGATTAGCATTTTCTTTTGTCAAACGAATCACTTCCTCATTTGACTCCGGAGCCCCTTGGGCCTGCTGACCTTCCAGGATAGCATTCCTAGCCTTCAACCTTTGAATCTCCTCAGTTTCACTATTTTGAGCATTAATGAGCTGCGACATTGTTGATGTACTGCCTAACCCCCCCCCCCATTCTTCTCGATGCACTCACATTCTTCCAACGTTGTTTGTGAGAAGGTCTGCTTCTTGGTTCCTACTTTGCCTTGCCCCACTGGCACCTTGAAAAACTTAAACACTTGCATAAGAAGAAACCCATATGGAAGATCATGATTGTCATCCTTGAAGGTTTCTACTTTTTGCATATGTTCAATCATGATAGCATGCAGGTTGACAGGGTTAAAGCCATCCAATTGCTCCATTAGAAACAGGTCAGACTTAGAAGTCACAGACCTCCTCTCAGCACGAGGCAACAGAACCTTGTTTACCAACTTGAAGAGTAATTGATAAATAGGGAGTAATGCCTTCTTGTGAATCTATTCCCCCTTTTGGTTCGCATTATCCTTTACCATAGCATTCTGAAAGTTAGAACCACATGCATCTTTCATACTAGATGCACCAACTGTAGGGACTTTAAGAATATCCCCAAGTAGACACTCATCAAACACAATGTCCACCTCATTCACCAATGCACAGATGTGGTCAGTATCAAAAGGAAAGAGGCTTGCATAAAAGCTTTGAACCTCATCCTCATACACTTTGGGTGAATCTATTTGGAATAGATGCCCCCACTGTTGAAACTCAACCATTGCTAGGACTTCTCTCATACCAGCCATATCTGAAATTGCTGGGTCAAAAGTACGACCCAGCAGAACTTTTTGGTGCCTTAATCATTCTGAAGCAGAGCTGGATTCACTCCTCATCTTTTTCACAGAACCAGGTTCATTAACGGTTTCATAATTTCTCTTGCTAGATTTCGCTTTTACCTTAGACTTGACTAACACATCCTCGTCAGAAACTGAGGGCTCACTCACAACATCCTTCAAATTTAAACTAGGGGTGTAACATTCTCGAGGGAAGGAGATTGATTGTTGTTGTGGGTCTTTCTTACTAGGGAACTAGGTTCCTCTATTGTTTCCTCCTCAACCTCCACCACAGGGACAACCTTATAACACACTATTACATTATCTTTCACTAGTCTCATCTTTTTCTGCTCTTTTGAAGGGCAGAGTCATTGGATACCTTTGCTTGCAACCTAGCAGTAGGTCACTTAGTATAAAACTCATGGGTGGACACTACTCTTCGCTTGACTATGAAAGCATCAAGACAAATGTTGTCGTGATCCTCCTAATCACTAGACCTCATCTTAGGGACTTGAATGTCCAAGGGATCAACAGTAAATGCGGGAGCAGAACTGTCCTGGAAGCGATTTCAGAGGTAAGAACAGGAGTGGTTATAGAAGGCTCATTGGGGACAGAGGACTCAATATGTTTTTCAGTATTAGAGATGACTGAGGCAGGGATTTTGGAGTTTGTGTCAGCCATTGAAAAGATAGAAAGAAAGTTATTTGGAGAAGTTCTAATGGAGGACTGTGGTTTGTGAAGAAAGGAGAGGGATTTTAATGAGAAAGGACAATTAGGAAGAGAGAGATAGGAACCAGTTCTAACACCGGGTTGTGCTTGGAGAGATGCAATATTTCAGTAGGAGATGGAACAACTTAAAGTGAAGGGACGTAACAGCAGGGTCTGAAAAGGTGGATGACATAGCAGTTGATATTTGTACCTTTTCAAGACATATATTAAAGAATGCATAGAACTACTAACCTTTGGTACAAGAACCAGGTTCTTGACCTGACATTGAAAATTTCAGTCCTCTTTTATCATCCATGCAATGCATCTACAGCTTCTATACTCATCATGCATGTTTACCTACAATGGTATTGAAGTGAGTTATACTTGGCCAGAAAACAAGTTAGCTAGTTTTACCTGAAGGTGATTTTCATAGCCAATTGATGAGGAATCAGGTTTTCAATTAGGCTTCAATAGCCCCAGCTTCACCTTGTTTCTTTCAAAATGTTCCCTACTCAATGCTTTGGTAAATATATCTGCAATTTGGTTTTCTGTGCTGCAAAACTTCATACATATCAGCCATTTCTCCACGTTGTCCTTCAGAAAATGATATCTCACATCAATGTGCTTGGTTTTTTTGTGTTGAACTGGATTCTTGTCCATGTTGAGTGCACTGGCGCTATCACATAGAAGAGGCACACACTCAGTAAATACCCTAAAATCCTCTAGTTGTTTCTTAATCCATAGGAGTTGAGCACAGTAGGATGCTGCAGCTACGTATTCTGCTTCAGTTATTGAAAGAGCCACTAAGTTTTTCTTTCTTGTGCCCCAAGAGATGAGACATGATCCTAGAAAGTGAGCTATTCCAGAAGTGCTTTTCCTATCCATAAGATAACCTGCATAGTCAGCATCATCATACCCAATAAGATTAAAACTGTCACCTGAGGGGTAATACAGGACCAGATCCTATGTTCCCTTAAGATATCTCAAAATTCCTTTAGCAGCCTTCAAATGAGATTCATTAGGATTTGATTGAATCCTTGCACATAGCCCTACACTGAAGACAATATCGGGTCTGCTGGCAGTGAGATACAGAAGAGACCCAATAATGCCTCTATACATAGTTTGATTTATAGGAGATCCAATTTCATCAATGTCCAGTCGAGTAGCCGTTACAATGGGAGTGTCTATCACTTTTGATGCTTCCATATCAAACCTTTTCAAGATCTCCTTGATGTATTTCTGCTGACAAATGAATGTACCCTTTGTGGACTATTTCACTTGAACCCAAGAAGAAATTCAGCTCCCCCATCATGCTCATTTCAAACTCACTTCCCATGAGTTTTAAAAACTCTTCACACAGAGAATCAGTTGTTGCCCCAAAAATGATATCATCAACATAGACCTGAACAATGAGCATGTTCCTTCCCCGTTTCTTTACGAACAAGGTGTTACCAATTTTCCCTCTTGTAAAACCATTTTCTAAGAGGAACTTTGACAACCTTTCATACCAAGCTCGAGAATCCTGCTTCAACCCATACAATGTTTTATCCATTTTTAAACACATATTCAGGGTGTTCATGACATTCAAACCCTGAAGGTTACTTTACATAGACTTCTTCCTTAAGAAGTCCATTCAGAAATGCACTTTTGACATCCATTTGGAACAAGGTGAATTCCATATGAGATGCAAAAATGATTAAGATTCTAATAGCTTCCATGCGAGCGACCAGTGCAAACATTTCATCATAATCAATCTCGTCCTCCTAATTGTAGCCTTGAATTACTAGTCTGGCCTTATTCCTTGTAGTGTTTCCATGTTCATCAAGATTGTTCCTAAATACCCACATGGTTCCTATAATGGTTCGATCTGAGGATCTAGGTACCATGTGCCAGACATTGTTCATTTCAAACTGATGCAGCTCATCTTGCATGGCTGTAATCCAATCTGCATCTTTCAGGGCTTCCTTGATATTTTTGGGTTCTATTTGGGAGAGAAAGGCTGAGAAGGCAAGTAATTTCTGGCTTTTAACCTAGTTTGTACTCCAGAATCTAGAGGGGTAATTATATTGTCAAGAGGATGAGAGCTTTTGTGTTTCCAGTTAGGCATTTGAGGATTATTTGTAGAGGAGATGGGTATATTTAACTGGTTCTCTTGTGTTCTTCTCTCAGGTACTAGTGAAGTACCTTGTACGACATCAACCACTCTTTCTTCACCTTCAGTGGTGGTAATTGAGGTACCTGGTTCCCATGAAGAAAAGGTAGCATTGTCTCCACTCGGTTCCTTCACTTTGCTCATCATATTTGCCTTTCCATTTGTCATGTTAATGACTTCACCAGGAACCAGTAAGGGCTCTCCATCTTGATCATCTTTAGCATATTTCTCACAGGAAGGATAAGGCTCATCAAGGATAACATGAACACTTTCCTCAACACATCGAGTCCGCTTGTTGTATATTTTGTAAGCTTTGCTTTGAGACAAATACCACAAAAAGATTACTTTATGACTCTTGGCATCAAATTTTTCAAGTTGATCTTTTCCATTGTTGAGAACATAGCATTTGCACCCAAATGTTCCTAGGTGAGACAGCTTGGGTTTCCTTCTATTCAGCAACTCATAAGGGGGTTTTTTCATGAGAGATCTGATCATGCACCTGTTCACCAAGTAGCAGGCAGTATTGACAGCTTCAGCCCAGAAGTTATTTGCAATCCCGCTGTTGATCAACATTGTTCTTGTTATTTCTTCAAGAGTTCTATTCTTCCTTTCCACTACTCCATTTTGTTGGGGGGGTTCTTGGAGCTGAGAAGTTTTTAGTAATGTCATTTTTATTGCAGAACTCATCAAATTTGGTATTGCCAAATTTTGTTACATGATCTGATCTAATACATGCTACTCTAGACTCCATCTTCACCTGGATTTTCTTCACAAAAGCCACAAACACTTCAAAGGTTTCATCTTTAGTTCTTAGAAACAGAGTCCATGCGAATCTATAGTAGTCATCCACTATCACAAAAATGTATCTTTTTCCTCACCTGTTTTGCACTCTCATAGGGCCACATAAATCCATATGCAGAAGGTCGAGTTGATTTGAGGTGCTTACATACTTTTTAGACTTAAAAGAGGACTTTACATGCTTTCCTCTAGTGAAGACATCGCATACTTTCAGTACTTCGAACTTTGACATGGGCAGCCATGGATCAGGTTTATCTGAATTAGTTTGTTCAGAAGAGAGAAGCTTGCGTGCCCCAATCTTCTGTGCCAGAGTTCAGCAGCAGCATCAACAGCTTTCAGACAACTCATATCACCACTTTGTATAGACTCGAAACCAGCGATATAGATGTTCTTGTATCTCTTGGCCACAAGTATCGCTTCACCAGTTACCAGATTAGTAACTGTACATATCTTGGATAAGAAATCCACCTTGTTTCCTTTATCACAAATCCGAGAGACACTCAAGAGACTATACTTAAGACCATTGACACAGTACACATTCTCAATAGAGTAAGTGAGTGATTTCCTGACTTTTCAAACTCCAAAAGTGTACCATTTTTTCCTATTGCCAAAGGATACACTCCCTCCTTGCATGGCTTTTAGTGAAAGAAAGTCCATGGTATTCTCAGTCATGTATTTTAAACATCCATTATCCATGAACCAGTGTTGATTGCTTCCTTTCAGTGTTCCCTGCACAAGGAGATCAAGAGTTAGTTTTAGGAACCCAAGCAAGTTTGGGTCCTTTGTAGTATACAAGAGGATGAATAAGGTCTCTCTTAGTCCATGCAGGTAATATGCGTTTTTTTGGTGATGAAACCGGGTCCCTTTTTAGTAGTTATATTTCAGCAAACACTTTATTTTTCTGAATGGACTGGACCCTGGCTTGGCAATTTTCCTTGAAATGCCCACTGTTCTCACAGTGGGTATATAGCCAGTTATCTGGTACAGTAACATACTTGCTATGGGGGTTGTAAGGGGTTTTCTACCTTTGGAACCCTATTCCCTGCCTGTTTTCACCATTATTAACGTACATGGCAGTGATAGATTCTGAGGACCAGGTCCACTTTAGGGACTTTTCAAGATCATTTTTCACTCTTTCCAGTTTAGTCTAGAGGTGCTTATTTTTCTCAAATTCAACACAAAGACTAGTTCTCATAGCCTTCAACTCGTTTTCAAGCCTAATGTGTTCCTCACTGGCTATCTCTTTTCTTTTTCCAGAATTTCTAGGTTTTGACTCAGTCCCTTGTCCCTCTATTGTTTCCCTTAGGTCTACAATTACTACCAAGAGATCATCTCTTTCTTCCTCAATCTCAGTAACTCTCTTCATTAAGGCTTCTCTTTCTTTTCTGAAGTTTTCAATGGTTTCCTTATGGTCAACAACTACAACCACTAAGTCATCTCTTCATGTTCTATGTTTGCAATTTTTTTGGTTAAAACAAATTTTTCTTTCTCCAACTCACAAATGGTTTCCTTCAGATCAACTACACACACTACTAGATCATCTCTAGTTTGTTTATAGTCTCCTAGCTCTAAGTTCAAGGCATCCTTATCCTCCACAAGACTATGATAGGCATCAATCAATATACTAGCTAAAGACATGAGTTTCTTAGGAGATTAGGATTTCAGATTTCTCTGAACATCCCTGAAATTTACCTCACTTTTGTCATCATCTTCATCATCATCTGATTGGGCAATCAAAGCAAATATTGAATCATATTCATTTTCAACTGCTGATACCTAGGGATTATGATGCATTTTACACCCCTTCTTACTTGAGTTTTGATTAAAATGGTGTACAAAATAGTCCCATAGGCTTACATGTTGTACTTGATTTCAAGATTTGGTCAACAAGGTGACAATTTATCAAAACCAGCTCAAAAAGGAGTGAAACATGCACAAGTACCAAGAACAAGACCAAGCACAGTGTAACAGGACCAATACGGCCGCACTCCATTCTGTGCGACCTGCAAAGAGGAGGTTTAGAGAGGTGCTCGATTCAGACATTCAAGCAATGCAGCCGCAAAGCATTTCATGCGGACCCCATTGGCTTCATTGCGGAAGCACTCGATTTTGTGCGGTCCGCAAAGCTGGAGTTCAAAGAGTTGCTAATTTTGGGGATCATAGCCAATGCGGTCCGCGGTCCTTTTTGTGCGGACCGCAATAGAAGCCACAACTGGAAGCATTTTGTGCGGCCCGCGGTGGCCAAGTTCAAAGAGCAGAAGTTTAAACCAAGGAGCCTCAATGCAGCCGCACTCACTTTTGTACGGACCGCACTACCCCCGCAGGGGTATTTTTGTCCAGAAAATTCAGCCTAGTATAAATAGTTTATTTTCCCATTTTTAGGTTATCAGTTGTAATTTTAAGTAGAGTTGCGCTCGTGAACAGTGTCCTTTTACCATTTTGAATAATTTTACAATAGTTTTATCATTGAATCTTCAAGTTTTAGTTAGTAATTAAATATTATGGGTTTTTCTTCATCTATTTCCTTATTTTCTTCTATTATCATGAGTAGCTAGACCCATCAGCTAGGGTTGTGGCTCAACCCTAGTTTGGGTATTTGATAGGTATTATGTTTTAAGGCTTGAATGTCTATGGGTGTCTGGTATTTGGACTAATTTATGGTTTTAATATTGAATCAATGGTTGCATATACTAATTTATGCCTATTTGACTTGGGCTCTTCTTGAGAAAGAGAGCCTAAGTCTAGGAAAATTAGTCCAAAAAGGAATTGGGGTGTATTCAAGAGATTGATAGCCCCAATTAAAGGGTTAAACCTAGAGATAGTAATACCCGACTTGAACCTCAATTGCTTGCACAAATTATCATACCCAATTGGTCTTGAGAAAGTCAATTAGAGCAAAATCACTCAAACTACCAAGAGGTGTAGAGTGAGAAGTATCGTGCAATGGTTATATCGTAATCCCCATATATGACAACCTAGCCTTAGACTCGAGAACCCGTCAAGTATTCACCTAGGAGAAAGTCACTTCCCTAGTGTCTTTTAACTATTTAGATAACTTTCAATAGTTTACCCTTAGCTTAACTTAGCTTAATTTAGCATCTTAGTAGTATAAATTTAGAAATAATATCAAAACCAACTACGTTTAGAAGTGAAATTAGGAACAATTACGCAACTCCGATTAAGATAGAAACTCAATTCCCATCTCTAGCTCCCTGTAGAAATCGATCCCGACCTTCTCGGGTAAAAGCTGCTTCGACAACTCTTGCTACTTTGTAGTAGTACAGGGTTGGCCTCGATCACTTTTTGGCACCGTTGCCAGGGAGCTAACGGTTTTGGCTATCTATCTAAATAGTTTTGTGTATTGTTCTTCTTTCCTTATGCGTTACTAAATTGTGTGTGTCACAACTTCAGGTATAAAATGGTAGCAAACAACAATGACCCTCTTAGAAATGTGATTGCGGGGGAGGAGGTAGATGATGTCGGAGATGATGAGGTGCCTCTTGTAACTCAAGGACAACGTAGAGGCCGCCAGGCCAATGCCAATGAAAATATTCCAGACCCTCCTCTGCCACCTCCAAGAGTGGTTCCTTGAGTACTTCCCCACCAAGGCTATGCTAGTGCAATTATCCCATTCCGGATCCGGGCGGGCAATTTTCAAATTACTAATGTGATGCTGACATTGTAGGAGTAGCGATGGTATTTCACGAATGCTCCCACTCAGAATGATTACAAACATCTCAAGGATTTCGTGGATACCTGTTGGGGGAGCAAGCAAACTAATCTGTCCGAGGATGCACTTCAGTTGAGACTCTTCCCATTTTTACTTAGAGGGAAGGCATTGGATTGGCTTGAGCGGCTTTCCAACCATTCCATCACTACTTGGGATGAGTTGGCGGATATGTTCATTGCAAAGTTCTTCTCACCGGGGCATATGGAAACATTGATAGATGAGATCTTAGCCTTCAAGCAGGATCCCATCGAACCATTACATGAGATTTGGGAGATATATAGAACCATGGTGAAGGAATGCCCCAACAATGATATGAGTGAAGCAATGATGCAATAAATTTTCTACCGGGGCATCAACACAACAAATAAATGCATAGTAAACCAACTTGGTGGGGGTAATTTCATGAAGTTGACTTATGATGAGGCTTGTGCCATTCCTGATGAGATGGCTGACATATCCTCCGCTTGGCAAAGTAGAGCCAATGTGCCACAGGGTGACCCCATAGTTACTCACTTGCACAAAGAGCTACATGATCATGGGCAGGCTATATCATAGCTTACAACAAAAATGAACCAGCTAGCAAAGGCACACTTACAACAGGTTCAAAATTCATGCCAAGTCAATATTATGGAGGGTGTCAATATGCTAGTGAATAAAAGAAGACAAAGAGGTCAATAGAACCAAGGGAGTTCAAATTAATTTGACAATGATTGTGGTGGATTCCAAGATGATAGTTATGATGGTCAGAATGAAGAAGTGCAATATGTGAACAACTATTAGAACCAAAGGGGAAATTATTCTAACCAACAACAATGGAGACCCCAAAGCAATTGGGCAGTCAACAACAACAAGGAAATAATAATTGGGAGAACAACAACCAAATTTCCAATTAGGGCAATCAGAACAATCAGGGAAATTAGAATGGCAACAACAATTGGGGTGGTAACAACAATCAGGGAAGTTGGAACAATGGCAATCAAGAAAATCGGGGGCAAGGCTTTCAAAGCCCCCCAATGTATCAACAACCGAACAATCCACCCCCATTTCCATCCTAGGGTCCTAGTTCTTCCAAAAATGACATGGGGAGAATTGAAATGATGTTTGAACAAATGATGAAAAAGAATGCGGATTCTGACGCTCAATTGTCTTCCCACAATACTTCAACTAGGAATTTGGAGGTTCAATTAGGTCAAATCTCACAGTCCTTGAATACTCGCCCTAAAGGGGCTCTACCAAGTGATACGGTAGTTAACCCAAAGGGTGGGAACAATTATGTTATGGCGGTAACTACAAGGAGTGGACGAGGCAGTGATGTAAATGCCTCCAAACAAAAGCAAATTTTGAGTGATGAAGTTGAGTTGAAAAAAGATGAAGTCCCTTTGGTGGTTGAAAATGTAATTGATGAGAACGTGAATGAAGAAGTGAGGATTGATATTCAAGATGCCGAGTAGGACGAGGGTGCGTTCAAAGAGACAATGAATTGTTGCTTGCTTGCTTGGATCCTTTAGTAGCCAAAAAAGGAAGCAATCTTATTTCCTTCCCTAAAGTTATGTCGGATCGGTGAATTCCTCAATTTCTTCAATAGTGACCTACACCCAGTAACCAAATTAGTATAAAGTAAACAAATGTCAACTCCAAGCAGGCGAATGATATCCATAGCATCAGTTTCAGTTTCTAAACCTAAGAATTTTTTTTCACAAGCTAATTGAAGCCTAGTTCTAAGGGTCAGTAGCTCCATGTAAGAAGGAGAGGCATCGACGAAATTGCAAAATCCCATAATCCGATCCCCATAATTGTTTCTAAAAATTCCGCTAATGCCTCCTTTTTTTACACTTATCCTTAAAGACTTCATCAATATTAGTTGTTGTGGACAGAAGCCACTTTATTACGATGGTTGAAGCGGGAGGGGTGTAACGTGAAGAGTTGTAACAGTATTTGTATTCCATACAACGCATGATAACCGTATTTAGGGACAGTTGGCTACGTAGGTTGTTGAAAGAATTATTATTTCTATTGAGCCAAAGATGCCATATAGAAAACGTTTGAAACATTTTTGCATTTGATTTTATAGTTTACAGCAAGTATTATATTTTTTTTACCAATACCTACAAGAAAGTAATAAATAATAAAAGAGATTTCTAAATAAAACACAAAAAATATACATAAGCTTATTTTCTTCTAATTGTAAATGCTTAGGAGATCATTTCATACTTTTGGATAGCCAAAATAGTAGATTACTTAAATTTTATATGTTTATCTACCTTAGGTGTGGTAAATAATCTTTTAGAAAGTAAAAGCACAATTATAATAAATGAAGGATAAAATGGATATCAAGTTTGGCTTTGAGGAAAAAAACGATCACACGTCTAGGTCTCTCTGCTAAACATTATTTGTAAAGTATACATATACTATTTGAATGTTTTTAACAATTTTAAACCCCAAAGAAAATCAAATTAAAACTCAAAAGAAAATTATAAGTACCGAGAATATTAAAATTCTTAATAAGGAGTCTCTTTCTAGCTTTGTCAATCTACCTTGACACCTTGGTAGACTTTTCACATGCTTTCCTTATAGATTCTTTATCATTATTGATTATATGTTTGCTAGTTTTTTGTTGATCTCATATGAAAAAATAATTTTATTAGCAAAAATTGATCTTTATTGATTGAGTTTTCTTAGCATTAGTTAGTAAATCTTGAATCTTAATACGCCAAATCTTCAACGATTGTATAATGTTATATATATCAAGGCAATTGATACATTATTTGTCACAATTAGGGGCTATGAACGGGAGGATTTAAGACACAATATTTTTCCAATTTTTCCCTTAATACTAGAATAGAGATCATAATTTTCATCAAAATAAATTTTAGCTTAACTTTAGAGGTTGATGAAATTAAAACAGAAAGCTATTTTTATAATACTCATAATTTGTAAAGTCTCTTCGTAATTAATTGTGAATGGCGAGTTCACTAAAAATCAATTCAAAACAACTTAATAGACTAATTTATTCTAGACACAATTTAGAATTGACTTTAGAAATCATAATTTTTTTATTTTATTTTCTATTAAATAAAGATAAAATTGACCAAAATTTAGCCAAGTTGACAATATTTATGCACACACAATGCGAGTATTTATAAATTTTGGGGATTAAATAAATTTTATTATGTTTTAGTAATTATATTGACAATAGTTGTCGTGTTATATGATTGAGAGATAGACTAAGAACTTTTCTCTTTTGTGTTAAATCGGGCAATCATAAAAAATTTATTATGTATATATACAAGGGAATTATTTCCTAAATATGTCATACCATAACAAATTTTTTAAATCACAAGGTCAATTAAACTACGATACCATTGTCGATTTTATAAAGTTTAATCTTTCTTTCTTTTAAAATTGCATAAACTTTAGAATCTTCATATGATTAAGAACGCTATCAAGATATGTTTAAATAAAGAACTTAGTAAATAAAAATGACAAAAAAAATCGAGAAACGACAAAAATTGAAACTAACAATTAGGGGTGGGCATAGTGTTATGAATTAGACTGATAGAAACTTTTATTAATTACATAGTAGCCCCTTGACCTTTTAGAATTATAGTAAATCTTTTTCTTTAGCTTTATAATGTAATATTTCCTCAGTTAGAAGTATCTGAAATGAAAATCTTAGCTTTTCTTCTTTAAACTTTTGCTTTCTTCTTTGTTTCTTTTCGTTTGCTTAATTCATGACTATTCCAAGATGGGAATCGTTACACTTAATATCAGAGATGACGATTTTCGGTTGTTCA
Source organism: Nicotiana glauca (assembly GCA_026770625.1). Lineage (NCBI taxonomy): Eukaryota > Viridiplantae > Streptophyta > Magnoliopsida > Solanales > Solanaceae > Nicotiana > Nicotiana glauca. The sequence goes on along the minus strand of MU763117.1, from coordinate 54,518 downwards.
TCGGTGTTAATGTGAGAGTCCGGCGCAGGTTCAAATCAGTTGGAGCAACATAGTCAAGCTTTCATGGAAAGATCGAACAGAAAACTTCGGTGTATGGAACAATGGTATCAAAATCGTTTCAGAACCTTCCATAATTCAGAGAATCAATATAACCTTCAAAGGTTGGAGTGTGAGCAGCGGGTTTCCGATGACCTATATGCATATCATCAGTATCTTGGTACAAATCCAAGTTTTTATCAAGATTCCTATAGTGATTTCAGTGGTTGATTTGCTAGCCCAATGAATGGAGGATAGAATTATCTCGATTCACCCACAAATGGTTACTCTTACGAGAATCCATATGCTTACCATTTTGACGGCAACTGATGGATTTTTAATGTGTTGGCCTTATGCTTCTTATATTTTGATGATCTAACGAACTTGTCGTGAAGAACCAAATAAAGCGCCTGGATATACATTTCATGTGAACTGGTCGAAGTCAAAAAAATCAGCAAATGGGATGAACGACCATAGGGAGGAACACAACAGGGACCTGGTGACCTAGTCCCTTAGGGTTCTCCGATACAATCACAAGTCAGTGACTGTATGCAATCAATATAAAGAGAAACACAACAGGGACCTACTCCCTTAGGGTTCTCTAACAGAAGTACAAGTCAAATACACAGCTGGAACGTAGCAGAAGAAAGTGAACATCTAGCAACTGTCACAAAAGAGGAACAAAACTAGGACCTGGTCCGTTGGTGTGTCCTGACAGAAGTACAAAGTCCACTATCCAGCTGGAACGCAACTAACCAGAAGTAGTTGTACAACAGTCACTTCTCATTGGGAAGAAGCGTACACCAAGAGTTGACATCACTATCCATTGTGCTATCTTTTGTGATAAAATAGCCTGGTGCAAGACACACCATTGCTTGAGCATTCAGTGATATTCTCTAAAGAAACAAAAGTATTCATCCAGCATTGAAGTCACTGGTGTGTCAAGAACAAGAAGACAACTCCACTAAGGATCAGTTTCTTAATGAGTTATGTACATCCATAGTTGAGTTTTAATCTTATTATTTGTTCGTCATTGTAATTCCTAGTTTGCTTTCTTAGAAGTGTTGTCTTAGGAACAAACCAAAATTCGTAAACTTCTGAGTTTATGTTATGACTAGGGATAGTCATAAGTTCAAATCCTTTGTAACTAGGATAGTTATAGAGTGGCTTATGTTCGTTGCATCACAAACTAGTTTGAAGTCTTTGCAATATGGATTTTGCAAAGTGGCTTATAATAGGGAGATTGCAAGTTAGTAGAGTTAAGAGCCTACAAGAGTAGGTCGTGGTTTTTTGATCCCCTTGTGTGGGATTTTTTCACATAGAAAATCTCTTGCCTTCTCTATGTTTAGTCTTTACTGCATTCGATGCAAGCTCGTAGAGGATCAGGTAATCTATAGTTTGGTGGACTCATATAAACTAACAATTGGTATCAGAGCAGGTTTCTCCTATTAGGCTAACACCTAGGAAGGATCCTCAATGACTGCTCCACCAAACTTTGAAGAAGGACAATCAACCTATAGACCTCCCAGATTTAATGGTCAATACTATGGCTGGTGGAAGACCCGTATGAATGATTTTATGATGGCAGAAGATTCAGAGATGTGGGACATCATCTGTGATGGTCCACATATTCCCATGAAGAAGCTTGAAGAAACAGGACCATTGGTGCCCAAAGGGAGAAGAGAGTACAGCGACATTGACAGAAAAGCTGTAGAAAAGAACTATCGTGCCAAAAAATATTGATATATGGCATAGGATCTAATAAGTACAACAGAGTATCAGCTTGTGATACTGCCAAAGAAATATGGAAAGCTTTAAAAACTGCACACGAAGGAACTACTCAGGTTAAACAATCCAAGATCGACATGCTCACCACTGAATATGAGCTTTTCAGGATGAAGGATGATGAGTCCATACAAGATATGCACACCAGATTCACCTCCATCATAAATGAGCTTCACTCATTTGGAGATGTCATTTCCAGAAACAAGATTGTAAGGAAAATCCTCAGTGTTCTACATGGGTCTTGGGAAAGTAAGGTAAATGCTATCACTGAAGCTAAACATCTACAGACTCTGACCATGGATGAGTTGATTGGTAATCTGAAGATATACGAGATGAAAAGAAAGAAAGACATTGAAAGAAGAGAGCCTAAGAAGGAAAAAAACCTGGTGCTTAAGGCTGAAAGCAGTGATTCAAGTGATGAAGATAGTGACATGGCCTATCTTACTAAGAGATTTCAAAAGATGGTTCGAAGAAATGGTGGTATACCAAAGTGGGGTAGTTCAAGTAAAACAAGGAACAACGATCTCTATCACAGATGTGGAAAGTCAGGACATTTCATTAAAGACTGCCCACTCATGAAACAGGAGCAACATAAGCAAAATCCTGACAAAGCAGGAAAACGGAACCTGGTTCCAGATAAAAGATTCAATCGAAAACGTGTTGCAGATAATATTATTAAGTAGGCTCTTGATGCTTGGGAAAACTCCTCGAGTGAATCCAAAAGGGAATCAAATGCAGAAGACAGTTCCATGATGGAAGTGGAAACTGAAGTAATAAAGTATGATTCACTATCCGCGTTGATGGCTCAGTTAGATGATGATGATGAAGAAGATGAAGACGATGAGGTAAACTTTAGGAATGTTCAGAAAAATCTGAAATCCTATTCTTCTAAGAAGCTAAGGACTTTATCTAATGTCCTAATTTATGCCTATTATAACCTTGAAAATGATAAGGAGATCCTGACCATAGAACTAGGAGAGGCCAAATAATCTAGAGATGATCTAGCGGTCTGTGTAGTAGACTTAAATGAGACCATACCTAATCTTGAACAAGAAAAGGAAGCCTTGAATGAAAGAATAACTAGTGTGAAAAATGAGAGAGACGATCTAATCGTAGTAGTTGTTGATCTATAAGAAACCCACCTTAGAAGAAAAAGTTGCATCTTCTGAAGAGGAAAGGGATGACATGTTAGTAATATGCACTGATCTAGAGGAAACCATTTAGGAACTCAAGAGAGAACATAGGAATGTAAATCTTCGGAAAGGGAAGGAAGTAGCCAGTGAGACACACATCATGCTTGAAAAAGAGTTAACCGTTGTGAAAACTAGTCTCAGCAATGAACTCGAGAGGAATCAGCAACTTCAAGCTAAATTGGAGAAAGTAAGAAATGATCTTGAGAAATCTCTAAAGTGGACCTGGTCCTCATATGCTGTCACTGCCATGTATCTCAACAATAGTGGGAACAAGCAGGGCATCGGGTTCCAAAGGGAGAAAACTCCCTACAACCCGCACAGCAGGTATGTCACTATACCTGATAATTGGCTACGTACCCATTGTGGAAACAATGGGCATTTTAAGGAAAATTGCCAGGCTAGGGTTTAGTTTGCTCAGAAAAACAAAGTGTTTATTGATGGAGTAACTACTAACAAAGGACCAGGTACCACTCACAAAAAGCGGATGTTGCCTGTATGGACTAGGAAATCTCTCATTCACCCTTTTTACCATAACAAGAGACCTAAACTAGTTTGGGTTCCTAAATCTAACCCTTGATTTGCATGAGCAGGGAACAGTGAGAGGAAGCGGACTGCGATAGACCATGGACAGTAGATGCTTAAAGCATGTAGCTGAAAACATCATGAATCTCTTCTCACTAAAAGTCCTACAGGTAAGGAATTTATCCTTAAGAAGGAAGTAAAGGGTACATTTTCAATGAATGAAAAGGTAGAAAGATTCTTTTGACACTCAAGTGGAAACGTGCACTATGTGAATGACCTAAAAAATGCAGTTATCAATCTGATAACTTCCCAAGTGGTCCCAGGGGACAAAGGAAACAAGAAAATACCCTCTAACTAATTATAAATCTCCGCAAGCTGGTGGTATGAGATGAGTGAAGTCGCAACCATTGCATGAAGGATTGGTATATGCAAACTTCTCACCTCCGAGTAAATTAACTCAGCAGGACCTGGTCCGTGATCTGCCAAACTCAAGTGTCACCTAGACATAAGTTCACAAAATGAAGGAGGAGGGGGAAGAAAGGATCACACATAATTTCTCAACACCCAAGGACTCCACAGCAAAATGGTATTGCTGAAAGAAAGAACGGAACTAGAAAATGCCGCATGGACAATGCTCATCAACTATGGGATTCTTAGATCATGTTTTAATGATGCAGCTAATATACATGTGCAGGAACTCAAAGAAGTAAAAAAGAACTGCTGGGATGTTTCATGACGAACAAGGGAAGAATTCACTCGCAAAGATTTACAAGGAAAGAAATAAATCTACATGAGATCAACAAATCAGGATTAGCTTCGTAAATCTGGGGAAATCAAATCAGCAATATCAGTGATTAACAGAACTGGTGTGAGCACGTGATTTTTACCATAAGCTAATTATTCCCAAAAAATTCAAACAAAACAATTTTTTTATAATTTTTATGAATTTTTGTGTTATTTTCTGGTAATTGTTGCATTTTATCTGTGCATTTTAGTTCATATGAAAAATACAAAAATATACATTAGCATTTGTTTGAGATTTAATTTCACATTTTAGGATTAAGTAGTAGTTTAAATTGCTTGAAAATAAAGAAAATAACAAAAATAACCCATTTTTTTTGCATTTTTAGTTGTTAATTGTTAAATAGGTCATAAACAATTTTAGAAAATTAACTAGCTTAGTTTGGTAAATAAATTAGGTTTCATTTCTAATTTTTGCATTTTTATAAAATACATAAAAAATATAAAAGTAATAAAAAAAGATAAATAATTAAAAGAAACAAAAGGACAAAACAATTAAAAGAGTGGCCTTCATTAAAAGACCAAATTTTTGGGCCAAACCCAACCTCAGTCCAATAACCCCCATAAAATCGGACCAAAACCCAGCCCAATACCTTTTCACCCGGCCTGCCCTTTCCCTCAGCCAAAACAACGTTGTTTTGACTACATTTAATCTCATCCATCCCCCGTGATCGAACGGTCCACATTCATCCAAGAAAATACATAAAATTGTAATAATCCTTTTACAATTTTAGAGATAGCCCCTCATCATCCTCGTACAACCGTCGTCCCCCTCCCGTCTCCGACCCCCACCGTTGCCCCACCACACCTCCGTCGTCTGCTGCCGCTGGCGGCGAAACTCCAAATCACCCTAAAATTTCACTACTGAATCCTCGTCCCCTCCTCGTTCCAAATCTTTAAATCTCGTTCTTCAAATCCTAGCCATTTGTTTCGAATATTGGATCGAAATTTTTCGGCCAAAGTACAAAATCATCCAAACAACCCCAAATTTATACCCTAGGTTCCTCACCTCCTTCTCTTTCCATATCTAGCATCAATTCCCCTCAAATCACAACCAAACGTCTCGAATATTGAATCAAAAATCTGGCAGAACCTTAAAATTCAATTTGGCCTGAGTTTTGCCGAGTTCCTGAGTCCAATATTGTTTTCGAGTCACGAAATAGCATTTTTATTTGTTATTTGATAAAGAACAAATAATTATATTATTCTGAGGCTCGAATCTAGTTTCCAGTCTCCGGTCCGGGCTCCATAGGTAATGTCTTCTTGATTTTTCTGTCCACTATTTGTTTTTCTTTATCTGATATCTCTTGTCGTTTAATCAATTTAAGATTTGGTTGTTTTTTAATTCAGTATAGGTATTTTTTGTTATTTGATTATCTTTCTTTAAATAATAATTATCTTACATGTTCTCCAAAGTTTCTGCTTAAATTTCTTCATACATGTTAGTTTGAAATTTGTTCAAATTAAGCATTAATCTTGCCTGAGCATGTGTTTGGTTTTGTTTCATTAATTGAGCCTGTTTAGATGTTGTTTGATCCTTATTTTGTTAAGTATTTGGCTCGTTAGTTCTTGGTTAGTTTAGTTCAGTCCAGTATAAGCTTAATCAGTAAATGTCATGAGTTAATTCATTAAGTTCATTTGTTCATTGGACTTAGATTAGTTGTTTGGTTATAGCTGGTAGGTTTACTGAGAGTCAGTAGTTTTAGAAAGTCTCCAGGGGTATTTGGGCACCCAAAATGGTTAGTTTGTTAAAGCTTGGTAATTCTAAAACTAAGATAAGGGTAGTATAGGTATTATATAGTTAAAAGAACACCCTAGGGCCTTCTAGAATAGGACTTTAGTGTAGATTTTAGCAAACTTAGGGCAGTAACTTGAGAAACAAGTCAGAAATTGAAGGTTTAATAGGTCAAATCTGCAATTAAAAGGGAGGGAAAAATGTGAGGGCCATCTATAATACTCTACCCCATTTGTTGCCTATAAAAGGCAACCCCAATACCTTCACTAACAAGTTTTTCCAACCCCTGAAAATTTCCAAGTTTTTGGAATCTCTGAAAATCCCCAAAACCCTCCAGCCTTTAATTTCACCTTAAAATCCTTTTTTTCAAGTCTGAAATTTCTAGTTTAAAGTTCCAGATGAAAGAGCTTATGATCTGAAGTTATATAGTCATAGAAGTTTTTATCTTAGATCTAACACTCTCCAGAAAAACCAAAAAAAAAAATAGAAAACTTTCAAAAAATCCCCAACATATACTGTTACATTGCATTCCCTAAGTCAATTGTGAATTTCAATCATTGATTCTATCTCTTAGCTTGATTTTTTTAGTTGCTGAAGCTTCAAAAAATTTTCTGAATTAAATTCAAGTGGTTATGAGTGTATCCAAGCCGTTTAGATGTTATATTGGTTGAAATTGGTTCAAATTTGGTGTGATATTGTTTCCCGGGTTTTAACAAAGTCAAAGTTGAGTCCGCTGCTGTGAATTGCTGCTTGAACTTACTAATTATTGCCAACTGCTACTGATCACTTTTTCTCATTGTTGATTTGATATTCAGGTACATTCCTCAACTTAGGAGTACTAAAAAGGGCATCATAGTGTCTACATGACCTTGAAGTTAGATGATGAAGGAGCATAAATCTTCTGTTTGAATTTGTCTTTGTACTAGTCCTATTACTAATAAAATTTGCTTGAACTATACTTGTTTGTTGCTAAACATTTGTGGACTGTCAGATGATGACTTTTGAATTGTTAGTTTAGTTTAATTTCAGTTAGTAATCAAGTGTTATAATTGGACTGGACTGTACAGAGTTTCGATTTGAGGCAGTAAGAACACTGTTAGCCATGTATTAATACTATAATTCCTAGTTTCTTGCGTTTAGCTTTAGTTTCATAAGCCTTCTCGATTTTAGATAGGTTGACACAATAAATTTTAGGTGTTGAAGGCAACTCTGTGACCAAATCTGGAAGTCACAAAACTCTTTCAAAAATTACATTAGGAATGTGGGATTAGTTCACAAATATAAATTCGGGTTTCGAATTAGGTGGCGGGTTCAAATTAAGAGGGTCTCCCCTTTTGTTTGAACTCGGACTTGAATTCGAGGTTTGAATTTATAAATATGAATTAATTAGCCTTTGTAGAGATAAATAATAAATAGAAAAATCGTAGTGGCTTTAGGTTGGCCTTTAACAAAAAATGGGATGAGCCTCGCCAAACAAACCCATAAATTGCGGGGCCCTCATTAATTGTCTATATAAAAATACTTAGAACTTGGGGCGTGCCGTTTAGCAAATTTCACGGCCTCCCACAAAGTTAAAAAGACGTTAGTCACTTTAGGCGCATTTTTAATAATCTTAACTTCCTAAATACGGGTGTGCATTTCATGCAACCCAAATCCAAATCCAAAAACATTGAATAAGAATGTGTCGAGAATCTGGGTGCATTTCATGTGACGTGATCCAAAAATATATTTTTAAACGACGTTCACTTTCGTAAAAACTTAACTAAAAGCGGTAAATAATCTTAAAATTGCACTATAGGTTGGAAGATTTATAAGAATTAGTTTTTAGCCATTTATGATAATTTAAGCGACCGTGCTAGAACCACGGGATCCGGGGGTGCCTAACACCTTCCCTCGGGTCAACAGAATTCCTTACGCAGAATTTCTGGTTCGCAGACTCCAACTGGGAAGTCGACAATTTTCCTCGATTTGGGATTAATTTAAACCGGTGACTTGGGACACTAAAAACCAATCCTATCCCAAGTGGCGACTATGAAATAAATAAATAATCCCATTTTGAATAATGTCATGTTAAATGAAAAAACTCCCTTATACATATATCCTTCGGGGTAGGGTGTGTAAAAAATGAGGTATGACAGCTCTGGCGACTATACTGGGGAACTAACCCAGAATTTCGATTTAGGGTATAATTGTTATATTTGGCTTTATCTTATTTTTCTACATGTTCTATACTATATGTGCTAAATGTTTTACCGTTTTGATAAATGTTGAAATTGTATATATAAACTGTCGCGAATCCCTTCCTCCTTCTGAGTCTTCTACATCATGGAGAAGGGTGCATTTTGTGTAGCTTCTCTTCTATTTAGAATCTTTTTCCCAATTTAGAACGAGGTTGGATAAGTTGCTAAGCCGGCGGAGCTTCTGTATCCCCGGTACGCTGCCTTCCCCTCGGCTCGAGTCGTCCACTCGGGTAAGCCAGGTCTAGACCAATAAACCTAGGGTTTAAACCTAGAAGAACAAAAACTTATGCCGGATCCCTAGTAGGACGTTTGTTTGCATCATGTGCATTTGACTTAAGGGACTCAACACAGGGTTTGGGTCCGTCTAGGACAGGTGACCTGAAATAAATTGACCATCCTGATGCATCTTACGTGCTACTTGCGCATTTATTTGCTCGGCTTTGCATGTTGACCGGCTTGTCTAAACGAGTGAAAATTGGAAATAAGCAGTGTTAGGACTAAGTGAGGGTGACCATTTGGTTTGAAAACCCAATATCCAAATAGTACTGAAATGCTGCCGGATTTTTGAAAAATCAAAACATCAAAGAAAAAGAGAAAATATTTAAAAATTAAGAGGTTACATCCAAAATCCAAAAATATTTTCTTTCTTCCTTAGAAAAAGAGAAGACAAAAGAAAATTCAAACAAAAAAATATATTTTCTTTTTACTTTTGAGATTCCCAAGGTCAAAAAAAAAATTCCCTTTCTTCTTTTAAAATATTTAAAAACAAATCATCAAAAAAAATATTTTTCTTTTGCCTTAAAGCTCAATGATCTAAATTTTATACAAAAAAAAAGAGTTAGTTTACAAATTTGCCCGAACTACGCTGGTTTGATTCTCACCGGATGTGAGATACGTAGGCAACCCTCATCGGGTCCAACCTCCCTTTTGCAAAATAGCCAAAAAATGACAAAATTTTAATTTTTGTCATAAACAAGTCGGGTGATGCCATTCTTGTTTAAAATAAGCTGAATGTCCCCAAAAGGGCGCCGGAAGGCTATTTTTGCAAGAACAGCCACCCTGAGTCATTTTTTAATGGTTTGCTGGCACGGCCTTAAAATCTTCCTCCCAGAAGTGCTGAAAGGTCATATCTGCAAAACCGGGTCTCTGTGTGCTTAAATAAAAATTTTGAAAAAATAGTCACTTTTTCCTTTGTAGGTCGAAATAAATCATTAAAATGCTCCTTAGATGTCTTTCTTTCATAAATCAAAAATAAAAAAATAAATAAATAACAAATTTTGAAAAATCGAGTCCAAAAAATATTTTTGCTCAAAAATCCAAAACACTTCCGTAAAAGTCCCTATTTCAAAAATTAAGAAGCAACTTTCAAAATCCAAAAAATATATGTATATATTTTTCTTTCGCATTAGAAAAAGAGAAAATAAATAAAAATTCAAACAAAAAATATTTCTTTTTACTTCTAAAATTCCCAGAGTTCCAATAAAAAGAAAAGAAATTTTTAGAAGTCTTTCCTCCAAAAAAAAGAAAAAGAAAAATCAAAATCAAAAATCAAAATCAAAAATATTTTCCTTTTTCTTTTAAAGCATTTCTTTCAAAAAAAATTGCAAATTCCAAAAAAAAAATAAGCTTATTTACCTTATTTGCAAGAACTACGCTTGGTCTGATTCATGCGGGTCCATGATACGTAAGCAATCTACATAAGATTCGACCGTAATCCTAAGAAAAAGAGAAAAAAAAAAGAGAAATACGAGGGAATTAAATAAAAGGAAAAACAAGAGAGAAAAAGAAACACAAAGGAAGGAAATAAGGCATTGAGAGAAAAAAAATCATGGCCAAAGAAAAGAAAAATAGAAAATGGAAAAGAAAAAAAGGAAAAGAAAGTGAGAGAAAACAAAACAAAAAGAGAAAGAAAAGACAAAAAGAATAAGAGGAAAAGCTGGGATGACGCATGCAACCGAAGCAAACATGTAGATATTCATTTAATTGTATAGGTGCATCACACTCCAATGTGCGGTTAGCTATATGTTATTTGTTTCATACTAACCGTTGTTGCTGTCATCCCAGCTGAGTATTCTAGAAACTGTGGTTGGTTTGTGGTAAACTGGCCTCGCATCGATACTTCACCAGATCCAAAGGAAAAACAGAGATGTCATCTGAAATGACCCTGCCTGCAATCTCAATACCTCAAGACAGCCCAATCTCTGGGATCCCGGCCTTTGAATCCTATACAGATGAAGAAAATCGGATCCTGCGCTTGCGCTTGATGGAAATGTGGGATGCTTGGAATAATGGAAAGGAACCCCCAAGCACTATCCACAGATTCCCGGAGTTGTTCCCAAGATCTGGAGGTGATACCACTGTCCCTATCAGCCGCCCAAATATTCCTCTGGGCAACCTACTATGAGTGTCGCTAACTTCTTCGGAACACCCTCTGAGGATCATCCCCAGGTGTCCCCGTCTGGAATTGCTCCCAATATCTTCACAACTCCACCAGCCTCCGCAACAACCCAACCATCACTACCAAAGCATACTGTTGACCCCTCGGTCCTCACATTCCAGAATCTTGTCTTTCAAGCTGATCCTCCTCATTATCCTCAGTACACCTACTCTCAGCCACCATATGAGCTTACGTCGGGGCAGGATAAAACCCCCAAAGCCCCAGAGCGGGACGAGATGGCAAAGAGAATAAGAAGCCTCGAGCGAAGTTTGAAAAATATGCAAGGTTTGAGCGGACAAAAAAGCGTCTCCTATACAGACTTGTGTATGTTCCCGCATGTACACTTGCCATCAGGATTCAAAACGCCAAAATTTGAAAAATATGATGGGCACTGCGACCCCATTGCTCACCTGAAGAATTACTGCAATCAGTTACGGGATGCCAGTGGCAAAGAGGAATTAGTGATGGCATATTTCGGGGAAAGCTTGATTGGTATCGCTTCAGAGTGGTATATGGATCAGGATGTCTCGCATTGGCATATATGGGATGATCTGGCCCGAGATTTTGTTTGACAATTTCAGTACAATATAGACATTGCGCCAGAAAGGAACTCCTTATCAAATTTGAAAAAGAAGCCCTTAGAAAGTTTCAGGGAATACGCTATTAAGTGGCGTGAGCAAGCTTCGAGGGTGAAACCACCAACGGACAAAGTGGAAATGGTCACTGTATTTCTTCAGGCCCAGGAAGCAGACTATTTTCAGAATATGATGTCGGCCATGGGTAAGCCTTTTGCAGAGGCAATTAAAATCGGTGAAATGGTGGAGAATGGACTGAAAAGAGGCATAATTTTGAGCCAATAAGCTATTAGAGAAACCTCCCAAGCCATCCAAGGAGGGTCTAGAGGAATGGCAAAGGGTAGGAAGAAAGAGCAAACGTCCATGGCAGCTTCGGGTGCGAGAAGACACCGCGCTCCTAGACCCATGTTTTCAGAAAGAACCCCTCAGCATTATTACCCTCATCAAGAAGTGTCCTATGCCCCACAACCATATTCGATCATGAACGCTCAACCTTTTGCCCGACCGCAGCCACATGCCAATAGAAATCAACCTCTGTTCCCAAGAAATCAGTCTCCCCACCAGAACCACTATAATCCCCGACCACCATAAAATAATTTCCGCCCTCGGGAATCACCTAGGCGATCAAACTTTACCCTAATTGGTGAATCTTACTCTAGTCTATTCCCGAAACTTGTCCAAATGGGTCTACTGCAGCCGGTCCCTCAGAACAGACAAAACCCGGCATCGCATGCCTACAGAGCTGGTGTCAGGTGTGCAGACCATTCAGGGGCAGAAGGTCATCATACAAATGACTGTTGGGCTCTGAAACAAGCGGTGGAGAATTTAATAGAGCAAGGGAAAATTGTGTTGAAGAATGAGGATGTCCCAAATATGAATCTGCTGCCTGCTCACAACAACGGGCCAGTTATCGGGATGATTTGTGAAGATAGGGAGTTTGATCCAGCCTTAAAAGCTATAATTGTTATCGCTGATGCGAAAAGAAAGCCAAAGGTGGCCCCGAAGCAAGAGAAAGGGGAAGAGACGGGCGAAATCACCAAGACAGAACCACAAAAGAAAGTTGACTTGAAAAAAAGAACACAAATGTACGGAACCACGCAAGCCTATGTGGTGCGGGGGACAGTCAAACCACCCCGGCTGAGTGAGCCAGTGGTTACTAGACGCGTACCATAGAAGCCCAGGACAAGCCCTGCTACGGTACCATGAAGTTATCATTAGACTGTGGTAACGTACGAGGGTAAAGAGATCTTGGGAGGGCTACTAGAAAATTCCCCTGTTGAGGTAAGCAATGCCACCAGAAGGCATTTCCCGCCTAAGGAGCATGTGAGGGCTGAGGAAGAAGAAGTGGGAAAAATGAAAAGGACCGATTATATGGTGTCACATCTGTATGAGACCTTTGTCAAGCCTAAGTATAGTGAATAGGAAGACGATGAGGTTCTCACAGCTGAAGAAAGTGAGGAAATATGTGGAGCCATGAGACAACTGCTTTATGAAGCCAACACGGTTCAGCCGGGAGAAGGCACTAGCATTGCTGAGGTGTTATACATGAGACCAAGCGCCAAGCTCCAAAACTGGAAGGCTACGCCATTCCCGATCAGGCGGGAGTCCCGGTAGACTAGCCCTACCACTTTTTTTTCATCCCGAGTTATTTCAGGGTGTAACTCGGATGTTTCTTTTAGTTTCTTGTCTTTAAATTCCCGAATGTGAACCATGTTATCTTCAAAATTCCAAAAAAAAATTAAATCAATATTTCATCGTTCATTTTTCTTTATGATTTTGCTACTTTTCCCCTTCATTTCTTCTTTTTAGTTCTAATAATGTAGCTTTAAATAACATACATGCTTGCGGACTTCATGCATAGATCCCAAAATGTTGTCAGACTTCAAAATAATGAATCAAGAGTTGAAATGCAAAGAAGGTAACCTTGAGGAAATAAAACAAAGAAGTGGAACAATTGAAGGAAAATTGGTTCGCGGTTTGGAAAGGTCCATTACAGCAAAAGATTGTGCCATACTCAGGGTACATTCGGACAGTTGTATCAATAAAGAATGACCCACGCTTATAACAAGAAAGTTCGTCCTAGGAATTTTGAGGTGGGACAACTCGTGCTGAGACGCATTCTCCCTCATCACCAGTGAAGCGAAAGGAAATTTGCTCAGAATTGGAAGGGTCCATACATAATCCGGAAAATATTACCGAGAGGAGCACGATATCTGGGAGACATCGAAGGAAATAACCCTGAAACAGCAGTCAATACAGATACAGTCAAAAGGTACTATGTCTAGGCCTCCTGGTTTGATGGCTTTTGTTTAATTGAGATGACGAAGGTTTTCCTTCATGCTATCCAAACACTATCAACCCTTCATAAACCCACTTGAGCCGGTTACTCATATTTGTCTACCCTCTTTGGAACCCGGAAGTATTATGGAAAAAAAAATATATGAAAAAAAAAGAGAAAAGAAAATGAAAATATGATGAAAAGAAAAAGAGAAAGAGAAAATAAAAACCAAAACAAAAACAAAAACAAAAAAAAAAAAAATTATTTGCCTGAACTACGTTTGACTTGATTCCAAAAGGATACGTAGTTAGCCTCTCCCTGAGGTTCAATCACACCAAAACAAAAATTCCAATTTCCCCAAAAATTGAAACTGGGGCAGATGATATAATGGTTCGGCCGTGAATCCGCCGAAATGATTCCAAAGTTGTAGTTCCGCCCAAAATCCTTTTACCCAAAAACCTTGCCCAAGTCCTTTCGATCAATTGACAAAAGTAGGAAAGTGAAAAACATCATTATCGGAATCTGATATTTTCAGAGAAATAAAATGAAAGAGTCTTATCGGTGAAAACCTTCGGGCACCATAAGGCGATGGTGAGTAGAGAAAATGAAATGAGAGAGTCCGCTTAGTGAAAACTCGCAAAGAGCACTATCGGGCGACGGTGAGAAGAGAAATGAGAGAGGTCGATTGGCGAAAACCCGCAAAGGGCGCTGTCGGCCGAAAAGAAGACATCGCATCACTGAAAGAGTCCTGGCAATGTCCCCTGGTTGTGAAATGCGAATCAATGGGTTTATGAGAAGTTGGAAAGTCGTGTGGGTCAGGCGTCCAGTCCAAGAAGCATGTAATGTTCATTTGAAGCCAGCATGCACCTCTAGATAAGTCCTTATTTTCCCCCGAAAGGGACGCTTCTCTTTAAACTCATCTACTTGCCTTTTGTATATTTCTTCTTTGAATCCATTTCGGTTTAACATTGATTCCGGAATCACTACAAAGAAAGGTGGCATGATTGGTTCTATCGGGCTCCGCCTGGCAAAAGCCAAAGAAGATACCCAACTTCAGCGGGTGCGTCAATCCAATCTCAATTGACCATAGATTGATGCTGTCAAAATAAAGACATCTAAAAGAAAGGAAGTCAAAGGCAAAGGTCATAAGGGCAGAATAAAGTGAAAAGGCTAGAGCCCACACGGGCAAGTCATAATGAAATCCTGAGAGTTGAACCCGGTCGGTTTGAAAAGAGATTCACCCTTAAGGCCAACAAGCAGCAAAGTTCTCAACGGAAAGGGGGCCGGGATCAAGCAATGGGATGATCAAGGCTACAAAACCAACCACCATTTCAAACTAACAAATTGTTCTTTGTTGAAAACAGGTCTTATCCAGAGCAACCGTGTAAGAAGCAGGTGCTGCCCAAAAAGAAATGAAATGCGTAAGCACTGAAACAGCTTTAAGCAGGAACGCGACAAAAAGGAAGTTTTCCCAAAATTCTTTCATGCGTTTTGCTAAATAAAAAGGGAAAAATAAAAAGAAGAAGAAAAGAAGGAGAAGAAGAAGAAGAAGAAGAAGAAGAAGAAGAAGAAGAAATGAAATGAAAATGAAAACCCAGAAAACCCCAAAAGAAAAACAAATCATAGTAGCATAGGGCTTTTTCTTTCCAAATTCCGGCCAAAAAACCGAGGATCTCCCGGCTAAAAACCGTGGAGCTTTTTCTTTCCAAATCCTGGCCAAAAAACCGAGGATCACCCAGCCAAAAAATCGTAGAGCTTTTTCTTTCCAAATCTCGGCCAAAAAATCGAGGATCTCCCGGCCAAAAAACCGTGGAGCTTTTTCTTTCCAAATCTCGGCCAAAAAATCGAGGATCTCCCGGCCAAAAAATCGTGGAGCTTTTTCTTTCCAAATCTCGGCAAAAAAATCGAGGATCTCCCGGCCAAAAAACCGTAGAGCTTTTTCTTTCCAAATCCCATCCAAATAACCGAGGATCTCCCGGCCAAAAAATCGTGGAGCCTTCTCTTTCCAAATCCCGGCCAAAAAATCGTGGAGCTTTGCCTTTCCAAATCCCGGCCAAAAAACCGTAGAGCTTTTTCTTTCCAAATTCCGGCCAAAAAAACGAGGATCTCCCGGCCAAAAAATTGTGGAGCTTTTTTCCTTCCAAATCCCGGCCAAAAAATCGAGAATCTCCCGGCCAAAAAACCGTGGGGCTTTTTCTTTCCAAATCCCGGCCAAAAAACCGAGGATCTTCCGGCCAAAAAACCGTAGGGCTTTTTTTCTTTCCAAATCCTGGCCAAAAAATCGTGGAGCTTTTTTCTTTCCAAATCCTGGCCAAAAAACCGAGGATCTCCCGGCCAAAAAATCGTGGAGCTTTTTTCTTTCCAAATCCTGGCAAAAAAACGAGGATCTCCTGGCCAAAAAACCGTGGAGCTTTTTCTTTCTAAATCCCAGCCAAAAAATCGAGGATCTCCCAGCCAAAAATCATGGAGCTTTTTCTTTTCAAATCCCGGCCAAAAAATCGCAGAGCTTTTTCTTTCCAAATCCCGGCCAAAAAACAAGGATCTCCCGGTCAAAAAACCGAGGAGCCTTTTCTTTCCAAATCCCGGCCAAAAAATCGAGGATCTCCCGGCCAAAAAACCGTGGAGCTTTTTTCTTTCCAAATCCCGGCCAAAAAATCGAGGATCTCCCGGCCAAAAAACCGTGGAGCTTTTTTCTTTCCAAATCCCGGCCAAAAAATCGAGGATCTCCCGGCCAAAAAACCGCGGAGCTTTTCCTTTCAAAATTCCGGCCAAAAAACCAAGGATCTCCCGGTCAAAAAATCGTGGAGCTTTTCCTTTCCAAATCCCGGCCAAAAAACTGAGGATCTCACGGTTAAAATACCGTAGAGCTTTTTCTTTCCAAATCCCAGCCAAAAAACCGAGGATCTCCCGGCCAAAAAACAGTGGAGATTTTTCTTTCCAAATCCCGGCCAAAAAAATTGAGGATCTCCTGGCCAAAAAATCGAGGAGCTTTTTCTTTCAAAATCCCGGCCAAAAATCTAGGATCTCCCGGCCAAAAAACCGTGGAGCTTTTTCTTTCCAAATCCCGAACAAAAAATCGAGGATCTCCCAGCCAAAAAACTGTGGAGCTTTTTTTTTTAAATCCCGGCCAAAAATCGAGGATCTCCCTACACAATCCTGATTTGATTGCTTAGATATGTGTCACAACTAACCCACAAAATTTTTCTAGTGAAAATTGGGGCAGAAAATTTCATTCGTTTGCTTGTTTTGGTATCTTAAGCAGGTCGACCTCAAGACACAAGATGTGAGATGACCAATGGACTAAATCTCAATCCAAAATCAAGAAAAGAAGAAAAGAACAAAGAGAAATAAATTCAAATGTGAAGCAAGCAAGGGTGCGGATTGCTCAAAATCTGATTGAAGTCACAAGCTCCGCTGATCCTGTTTTCACCCAATACTGCGTGAAGAGGAAAATACCTACAACTTGTGAGCATCAAGATTCACATCGAAGTCCACAGCAAAATCAGCTAAGACTCAAGATCAAGTTTCAAGAGAATTATAGATAGGAATCTTGTAACTCATAGTTGATAGGCATAGCTAGCTTAGCTTTGATTTTCCTTTTGGTGTAGTAAGGAGGTCAGCAAGCAGTAGCAGCAGCAACAGCAGTTAAATCACAGCTCTTGGTAGTCCCAGCTACCAAACCTTCCCGAACTACACTGACCTGATTCCTGTTTAACTCAGGATATGTAGGCAACCTATGAAGCAGGGTGCAGTCAAACTTTCCAAAAACGCTTCACACGGAATATGTGAGCGGGCAAAAATCACTCTTTTCCGCTAACTTATCTTTGCACGAAAACTCTTCATATTTCTGGGCAAAGAGGGGCAGCTGTGAGCACGTGATTTTTGCCCTAAGCTAATTATTCCCAAAAAATTCAAACAAAACAATTTTTTTTACAATTTTTATGAATTTTTGTGTTATTTTCTGGTAATTGTTGCATTTTATCTGTGCATTTTAGTTCATATGAAAAATACAAAAAAGTACATTGGCATTTGTTTGAGATTTAATTTCATATTTTAGGATTAAGTAGTATTTAAATTGTTTGGAAATAAAGAAAATAACAAAAATAACCCATTTTTTTGAATTTTTAGTTGTTAATTGTTAAATAGGTCTTAAACAATTTTAGAAAATTAACTAGCTTAGTTTGGTAAATAAATTAGGTTTCATTTCTAATTTTTGCATTTTTATAAAATACATAAAAAAATACAAAAGTAATAAAAAAAGATAAATAATTAAAAAAAAACAAAAGGAGAAAACAATTAAAAGAGTGGCCTTCATTAAAAGACCAAATTTTTGGGCCAAACCCAGCCTCAGTCCAATAACCCACATAAAATCGGATCAAAACCCAGCCCAATACCTTTTCACCCAGCCTGCCCTTTCCCTCAGCTAAAACGACGTCGTTTTGACTACATTTAATCTCATCCATCCATCCTCCGTGATCGAACGGTCCACATTCATCCAAGCAATTACATAAAATTGTAATAATACCTTTACAATTTTAGAGATAGCCCTCATCATCCTCGTATAACCGTCGTCCCCCTCCCGTCTTCGACCCCCACCGTATCCCCACCGTTGCCCCACCACACCTCCGCCGGCGAAGCTCCAAATCACCCCAAAATTTCACCACTAAATCCCCGTCCCCTCCTCGTTCCAAATCTTTAAATCTCGTTCTTCAAATCCTAGCCATTTGTTTCGAATATTGGATCGAAGTTTTCCGGCCAAAGTACAAAATCATCCAAACAACCCCAAATTTATACTCTAGGTTCCTCACCTCCTTCTCTTTCCGTATATAGCATCAATTCCCCTCAAATCACAACCAAATGCCTCGAATCTTGAATCAAAAATCTAGCAGAACCCTAAAATTCAATTTGGCCTGAGTTTTGCCGAGTTCTTGAGTCCAATATTGGATTCGAGTCACGAAATAGCATTTTTATTTGTTCTTTGATAAAGAACAAATAATTATATTATTTCGAGGATCGAATATAGTTTCCAGTCTCCGGTCCGGGCTCCATAGGTAATGTTTTCTTAATTTTTCTTTCCATTATTTGTTTTTCTTTATCTGATATCTCTTGTCGTTTAATCAATTTAGGATTTGGTTGTTTAAGGCATTTTTTGTTATTTGATTATCTTTCTTTAAATAATAATTAGCTTACATGTTCTCCAAAGTTTTTGCTTAAATTTCTTCATACATGTTAGTCTGAAATTTGTTCAAATTAAGCATTAATCTTTCCTGAGCATGTGTTTGGTTTTATTTCATTAATTGAGCCTGTTTAGATGTTGTTTGATCCTTATTTTGTTAAGTATTTAGCTCGTTAGTTCTTGGTTAGTTTAGTTCAGTCCAGTATAAGCTTAATCAGTAAATGTCATGAGTTAATTCATTAAGTTCATTTGTTCATTGGGCTTAGATTAGTTGTTTGGTTATAGCTGGTAGGTTTACTGAGAGTCAGTAGTTTCAGGAAGTCTCCAGGGGTATTTTGGGCACCCAAAATGCTTAGTTTGTTAAAGCTTGGTAATTCTAAAACTAAGATAAGGGTAGTATAGGTATTATATAGTTAAAAGAACACCCTAGGGCCTTCTAGAATAGGACTTTAGTGTAGATTTTAGCAAACTTAGGGCAGTAACTTGAGAAACAAGTCAGAAATTGAAGGTTTAATAGGTCAAATCTGCAATTAAAAGGGAGGGAAAAATGTGAGGGCCATCTATAACACTCTACCCCATTTGTTGCCTATAAAAGGCAACCCCAATACCTTCACTAACAAGTTTTTCCACCCCCTGAAAATTTCCAAATTTTTGGAATCTCTGAAAATCCCCAAAACCCTCCAGCCTTTAATTTCACCTTAAAATCCTTTTTTTTCAAGTCTGAAATTTCTAGTTTAAAGTTCCAGATGAAAGAGCTTATGATCTGAAGTTATATAGTCATAGAAGTGTTTATCTTAGATCTAACACTCTCCAGAAAAACCAAAAAAAAAATAGAAAACTTTCAAAAAATCCCCAACATATACTGTTACATTGCATTCCCTAAGTCAATTGTGAATTTCAATCATTGATTCTATCTCTTAGCTTGATTTTTTTAGTTGCTGAAGCTTCAAAAAATTTCCTGAATTAAATTCAAGTGGTTCTGAGTGTATCCAAGCCGTTTAGATGTTATATTGGTTGAAATTGGTTCAAATTTGGTGTGATATTGTTTCCCGGGTTTTAACCAAGTCAAAGTTGAGTCCGCTGCTGTGAATTGCTGCTTAAACATACTGATTATTATCAACTGCTACTGATCACTTTTTCTCATTGTTGATTTGATATTCAGGTATATTCCTCAACTTAGGAGTACTAAAAAGGGCATCATAGTGTCTACATGACCTTGAAGTTAGATGATGAAGGAGCATAAATCTTCTGTTTGAATTTGTCTTTGTACTAGTCCTATTACTTATAAAATTTGCTTGAACTATACTTGTTTGTGGACTGTCAGATGATGACTTTTGAATTGTTAGTTTTGTTTAATTTCAGTTAGTAATCGAGTGTTATAATTGGACTGGACTGTACAGAGTTTCGATTTGAGGTAGTAAGAACACTGTTAGCCATGTAGTAATACTATAATTCCTAGTTTGTTGCTGTTAGCTTTAGTTTCATAAGCCTTCTCGATTTTAGATAGGTTGACACAATAAATTTTAGGTGTTGAAGGCAACTCTGTGACTAAATGATAATTATAGTCAGTTTGAGGTCAACATTCAGGCATAACAAATAAATTCTAAGTGTAATTATATTAGTCCGTCAATAAAGCCTTCAAATGTTTATACCATGTTTAGAATTAATCAATAAAAACTCGAATTCATTTCTCCATGTTAGTCTGATTCGTGCACTAATGGATTGGGACTGTTTGGGTAAACTCTTGGGCCCGTTGACAGGCCCAACATTTGGCCAATTAACAATCCTGAAAGTTGCTGACCTGCTTTTGCTTCATTTTGGAATTGGGCTCACTTTGAGCCCAAAGCTTATTTGTTTCATGGATGCAGATTACATAGCTCATGTGAATGAACTATTCTCGTGTACAGGCCAATTTGTAGGCCCAAATTGCTGGAAGTCACAAAACTCTTTCAAAAATTACATTAGGAATGTGGGATTAATTCGCAAATATAAATTCGGGTTTTGAATTAGGTGGCGGGTTCAAATTAAGAGGGTCTCCCCTTTTGTTTGAACTCGGAGTTGAATTCGAGGTTTGAATTTATAAATGTGAATGAATTAGCCTTTGTAGAGACAAATAATAAATAGAAAAATCGTAGTGGCTTTAGGTTGGCCTTTAACAAAAAATGAGATGAGCCTCGCCAAACAAACCCATAAATTGTGGGGCCCTCATTAATTGTCTATATAAAAATACTTAGAACTTAGGGCGTGCCGTTTAGCGAATTTTACGGCCTCCCACAAAGTTGAAAAGACGTTAGTCACTTTAGGAGCGTTTTTAATAATCTTACCTTCCTAAATATAGGTGTGCATTTCATGCAACCCAAATCTAAATCCAAAAACGCTGAATAAGAATGTGTCGAGAATCCGGGTGCATTTCATGTGACGTGATCCAAAAATACATTTTTAAACGACGTTCACTTTCGTAAAAACTTAACTAAAAGCGGTAAATAATCTTAAAATTGCACTATAGGTTGGAACATGTATAAGAATTAGTTTTTAGGCCATTTATAATAATTTAAGTGACTGTGCTAGAACCACGGGATCCCGGGGTGCCTAACACCTTCCCTCGGGTCAACAGAATTCCTTATGCAGAATTTCTGGTTCGCAGACTCCAACTGGGAAGTCGACAATTTTCCTCAATTTGGGATTAATTTAAGCCGGTGACTTGGGACACCAAAAACCAATACTATCCCAAGTGGCGACTCTGAAATAAATAAATAATCCCATTTTGAATAATGTCACTTTAAATGGAAAAACTCCCTTATACATATATCCTTCGGGGTAGGGTGTGTAAAAAAGGAGGTGTGACAACTGGAATAATCAAGGCACGAAAAGATTAGTGATTAGCGGAGCTGGAATAATCAAGGCAGAATTACGGAAGAATAACAGATGCAAGAAGATCTGGGAAGCGACCTCTTTTGGAAGATCCAACAATCAAGGAGAAATCTCGTAAAGCAATCCTCTGCCGAAGGAAAGAAATCAAGTGAAGCAACTGGCTCACTCCTTATTCTTTGAAAGAATCAATTCTTTCCAAGGATCAAAACCCTTGGGTTGACAAGACTCTACCGTTCATCATAGTATAAATACTCCTTTGTAAACCCTAGTCCAAATATACTCTGATCAAACTAAATCACTCTCTTTATTCTATTGCAAACAAGCATAGTAGCTTACTTAAATCTGCTGTGTAACAAGTCAGGGATAAAAAGAGGGTACACAACTGGTGAGGCATTGTATCAAAACAAGTGCTAGAGAAATTGAGCGATATATAACACATATGTACTCGGAAAAAACTCATTTACTAGAAGAGAATTCCCTTGCAATCCAAGAGGACTGGATTAGGATTCACATTGAATCCGAACCAATATAAAATCCTGGTGTCTTTAATTCCTGCAATTATTTTCTGAATTTTACTTTCAGTTATCATACCTGCTAGATTACTATATTCAGTCGACTAATCTAGTTATAAGTCAACTTATAAGCAATTTATTTTAATAACTTACAATTCA